>SJYC01049439.1:0-19128 GCA_006408675.1 Madoqua kirkii
TCTCTGATGTTCTCAGGATTTGGACTTAAGCCTCCTGCTTCTGATTTTCAGTCTTCTTTTTACAGTAGTCTTAAGACTTCTCCTTCTCTGCAGCACCTTTGATAAAACATCTAGGTTAAAGATGAAAAGTTTCTCCACAGTGAGGGACACCCAGAGAGGTTCACAGAGTTACATGGAGAAGAGAAGAGGAGAAGGGATTTAGAGGTGACCTGAATGAGATGAGGTGGAATCAAAAGAGGAGAGAGCAAGCTTGCCAGTAATCACTTCCTTATGTGCACTCCACAGTCTGGACTGCTCAGAGATGTTCATGGAGTTATACAGAGAAGAGGAGAGGGAGAAAGGAGACAGAGGTGGCCAGGAGGATAAAAGGAGGGGAAAGAAAAGGAGAGAGACAGATCCAGCCAGTAATCAGTTCCCTAAGTGTTCTCCACCATCTGGAACACACAGATATCACAGAGTTGGGTAGAGAAGAGAAGGGTGTGGGGGAGGAGGAGATAGAGGGGACCTGGTAAGAAAAAGGAGAGTCCAAAGGAGGAGTCAAGCCAGTAATCCTGCTCCCAAGTAAAACTGGATACTGAAGATTGAGTTTTTAAAGGTACAAAATTGATAACAAATACCAAAAAGGAGGTTGGATTTTCAAAAATACCATATTAAAGAAAAGAAGATTTTTTTAATTTACAAAAATTATTAAATATATGTATATATATATGAAGTTTGCATTAAAAAAATAGGATCTTTTTTTTGAAAAGTAATAGTAGGTTATAAAAATGAAAATTAAAGGAGTAATAGAGGACTTAGAATTTTAAAAAGTTTAAAAAAGAAGAAAAAAAGAATGATCATAAAAATAGTAAAAATATATCTAGGACTTTCTCTGGTGTTGTTGTGGGCAGTGTGGGGTGAGTTCATTTTTGGATAGTTCTTTGGTCCAGCTTATATTTCTCAAGATCTATAGACTCCTTCCTATGTAGTCAGTACTAATGACAGGGTTCTAATCTACTGCACCTGTCACTTCCAAGGCGGTTCCCTCTGTTTTAGGTGCTTCTGTTTACTGGTCTCTTCAGTATCTGACTTCTGCCCTGACACAAGGGAGGTGGTGGTGGACACTTTTTTTAGGCTCACTTGTTCAGTTGCGCTATGGGCAGGGAGGGACGCTGCAAACACATAACGCTGGCGAGTGCTTGCAGTGGCTCAGCCACACTGGGCCTGCCCCCACTCACGGCGCGCGTACCCTCCCTGCCCACACTGCTTAGGCTCTAGGTTGTTCCACCGGGAACCATCAGAGACCAGCCCTGGGCTGCATGCACCTCCCAGGTCTAAGCCGCTCAGGTTCAGCCACTCAGGTAGTCCTCAGAGGCGCAGACTCTGTTGGGCCTGTGTTTTGTGCCCTTCCCAGGTCTGAGCACTTCAGGTGATGAGGTGTTTGACGAGCGCAGTGACTGCGACTTACTGCCTCTCCCGTCCCTGCTGCTCAGTTTTCTGGGCGTACAACCAGCACACCTTCTCAGGGAGATGATGACTGTCCAGAACCCCAAGAGGTCTTAGTTAGAAAAGAAGCCTGCTTGCAGTTTGGTAGATAATGTCTCTCTGGGGCTGCAATTGCCCCCTTCCGGCTCTGGCTACCTGTCACGGAGGGGAATGGTCTGCAGCCAGCTAATTATGTTCAATCCTTTGTTCTGTGCACGGTCCTGGAAGTCTTAGGTTAGAGCTTTTCACGTGGTAGCTATCCCACAGTCTGCTTTGCTAGCCCACATTAGTTCACCCTGATTACTCTTGGGGCATTCAGGCCCAATCCTTAATCTAAGCAATGCAGCCCATGCCTCCCTGCCCAGCCCCTGCTTCTTAGTGGCGAATGCAGGCATCTGTGCTGCTTTTCCACTGGGGGAGTTACTGTTGGGCTCATAATCTGTGGGGTTTAATTATTTATTTATTTTTCCTCCCGCTGTGCTTCCAAGGCTCACCACAGACTTGGCAGTGAGAGTGTTTCCTGGTGTTTGGAAACTTCTCTCTTTTTAAGACTCCCTTCCTGGGATGGAGCTCCATCCCTACCTCTTTTGTCTCTTTTTTTTTGCCTTTTATATTTTTTCCTACCTCTTTTCGAAGACAATGGGCTGCTTTTCTGGGTGCCTGATGTCCTCTGCCAGCATTCATAAGTTGTTTTGTGGAATTTACTCAGCGTTTAAATGTTCTTTTGATGAATTTGTGAAGGAGAAAGTGGTCTCCTGGTCCTATTCCTCCGCCATCTTCCTAAACTTCCTTATAGTGTTTTATTATTTTTTTTGTATTCCCATTGTGTTGTTGTTGATATCACTATTATTACTTAGTGAGACCAAAATGGGAATGAGTTTCTATTTAGTCAAGGTCAGAACATACAAAAGGTTCAAACTGTGAGGTTGGAGGCAACATATAAGGGATAAAAGTGCAAAAAAGAAAAGAAAAATAAGATAAAATAAACCAGGCAGAGAACATCTTATTTTGTTCTCAATTCAGTTGAAGTTTGATTCTGCTTATATATTCTTTGGGCCTTCCTAGGTGGCACTAGTGATAAAGATCCCCCACCTCAACCACCACCAATGTAGGAGATGTAAGAGATGTGTGTTCAAACTGTGGGTTGGGAAGATTCCATGGAGGAGGACATGGAAACCCACACCAGTATTCTTGACTGGAGAATTCAATGGACAAAGGAGCCTGACAGGCTACAGTACATATGGTCATAAAGAGTTGGACATGACTGAAGTGACTTAGCTGGCACACATACATCCTTTACATCAGCAGTCCCCAAAATTTTTGGCACCAGGGAGCAGTTTTGTGGAAGAAAATTTTTCCATGGCTGAAGTGGGGGGGTTTGTTTGGGGATGCTTCAAACACATTACATTTATTGTGTACTTTACTTCTACTATCATTATGTTGTGATATATAATGAACACAGTTCACCATAATGCATAATCAGTGGGGCACTTGAACTTGTTTTCCTGAGTTCAGATGGTGATGCAAGCAATGGGGAGCAGCTTTAAATACAGATGAAGTTTTGCTCTCTTGCCCACTGCTCACCTCCTGCTGTGTGGCCCAGTTCCTAAATGGGCCACAGACTGGTACAGGTTCATGGCCCAGGGGTTGTCCCCTGCTTTACATGACTGGCCAAGAAGACATTTATTCAACAAATAAGAGATTACATTTTATAGTACCACCAACATAGACTGATGTTGAAGCTGAAGCTCCAATACTTTGGCCACCTGATGTGAACAGCTGACTCATTAGAAAAGACCCTGATGCTAGGAAAGATTGAAGGCAGGAAGAAAAGGAGACGACAGAGGATGAGATGGTTGTATTGTATCACTGACTCAATAGACATGAGTTTGAGCAAGCTCTGGGAGATGGTAAAGGACAGGGGAGCCCGGGGCTGCAGAGTCAGACACAGCTGAGCGGCAGAACAACATAGGAGACTATAACCTTCCTTCTGTTTCAACTTGTGATTCCTATACTTGCTGTAATTTAAGAAACTAGAAAGCCTAATATGTGTTTTCATAGGTTTTATTATTACTTTGGTGTGGCAAGGGCAACAGGTCAGGAGATGATTATCACTAGAAAGATAGTTTATTACTCATGGTTGCTAAGAAGAGAGGGCATGAAACCCAATGCAGGGCAACATGGGTCGGTCAAAAGAGGAGAAGGAGAAACCATAGCAAAAAGAGCATTTATTGTGGTTTCCACAAGAAGAAGCAAGCAAGACAGGGTAAGCCAGCTGAGGCTTGGCTATTTGACTAATGTCAGAAGGTTGTTCCTAGTGTCTAGTAGCTGGTCCTGTGGTGATCCAGAGCAGGTGGATAGTGAGAGCTACATTCAGAAGGTGGCTGCAGGTGTGTGCTTTGCATTGGTTGGTCTGCATCTGAAAAGCACACTCACAGGGAAGTGCTTTACTATCTCTAGGAACTGCCAAAACCCAGGTAGGGCAAGTCCTCCAGTGCCAGCACAGCCCCAGCTATCAAAGCGTTAGAATGAAGAAAATAAAAGACATGCTTAACAGAGTATGTGAAAACTAAAAGGAAATTGAGCCTGAGTTTGGGTCACTGCAGCTTTTTTCAAGTCCCAAGAGTAAAGCACTTGAGGTTTGGACTGTAAAACAATCTCTTCAGGAATTTCTGAGGTTGACTTTCTAGTCTCTGCTGTATTTCAGGTGGTAGAAGTTCCTGGTTAAAGAAGGTATTTTAACTGATAGAGTATGTCATTAAAAATACCCTGTTGTTCAGACACTCAGTTGTTTCTGACTGTTTGCAACCCCATGGATTGCAGTATGCCAAGCTTCCCCGTCCTTCACCATCTCACAGAACTTGCTTTAACTTATGTCTATTGAGTCAGTAATGCCATCCAACCATCTCATTCTCTCTCATCCCCTTCTCCTCCTGCCTTCAGTCTTTCTCAGCATCAGGGTCATTTCCGGTGAGTCAGTTTTTCACATCAGATGGGCAAAGCATTGGAGCTTCAGCTTCAGCATCTGTCCTTCCAATGAATATTTAGGGTAGACTCCCTTTAGGATTGACTGGTTTGATCTCCTTGCTCTCCAAGGGAGACTCAGGAGTCTTCTCCAACACCATAATTCAAAAACATCAATTTTTTGGCACTCAGCCTTTTTATGGTCCAATTCTCATATCCATACATGACTACTGGAAAAACTATAGCTTTGACTATATGGACCTTGATCAGCTAAGTAATGTCTCTGCATTTTAATATGCTGTCCAGGTTTGTCATTGCTTTTCTTCCAAGGAGCAAACGTCTTAATTTCATGGCTGCAGTCACCATCTGCAGTGAATTTGGAGCCCAATAAAGTAGAGTCTTCCACTGTTTCCATTGTTTCCCCATCTATTAAACATGAAGTGATGGGACCAGATGCCATGATCTTAGTTTTGGGAATGTTCAGTTTTAAGCCAGCTCTTTCATTCTCCTCTTTCACTTTCATCAAGAGGCTCTTTAGTTCCTCTTCACTTTCTGCCATAAGGGTGGCATCATCTGCATATCTGAGGTCATTGATATTTCTCCTGGCAGTCTAAATTCCAGCTTGTGCTTCATCCAGCATGGCATTTCACATGATGTGCTCTGCACATAAGTTAAAAAAGCTTACTCCTCATCAAAGACCAGTCCAAAAGTGAAATGTTCAGTTCTCAACTGGTATGAATAAATTTCCTTATTCTAGACATTTAAGTAACCCCCACTGCTTCCTTGATGGCTCAGACAGTAAAGAATCTACCTGCAATACAGGAGGTCCAGGTTTGATCTCCAGGTTGGGAAGATCACCTGGAGAAGGGAAATAGCAACCCACTCTAGTATTCTTGCCTGGAGAATCCCATGGACAGAGGAGCCTGGCGGGCTACAGTCCATAGTCCACGGGGTTGCAAACATTCAGACATGACTGAACAACTGCACTTTCGTGTTCACATAGCTTATAAGAATACTTTGTTTTACTTGATTTAAGTAAATTTTATTGCAGATGACCCTGAAATTTTTAACTGAGATTCATGCAGAAGATCATCCTAGATCTGAAGCTATTTAACATTTTCTTCCATCCTTCATCTTGGGGAGAAAGTGCTCTTCATTACATCCACAGATACATGGCCACTAGTGTGGAAGAAAAAGTTGAGCAATTCACCCTGAGAAGATAAAATTAGATTTCCAAATGACCCTGGCAGCAGGAAGAGTCAGAAATAAAAATCGTAACTTTGAACTAATGTGAAAGAGCATTTTGAAATGAAAAGCAAAGTGCAAAAATTCAGGATGAGCAACAGCTGACATTATGGAGCTACAAAGAGACTCACAGACATTGCCGACCCCAAGCTAAACAGGCTTCAGGAGTGGTTCTGTTATTAGTGGGGAAAAGTGAACTTTATTCTTTGAGATTCATAAACAAGAGAAGCAATAACATGCAGAGTTAATGTTATTTCTGTATTTTTTGAACTAAGTTAATTCAAGGGAGATGTATAGAATTTGGAAATGATTCAAAAGAGAGTAGCTACAATTTAAAAAAAATTTTTTTTTCAACAATTGCTTAGAATTCCGTAATGGTCCAGTAGTTAGGACTCTACATTTTCACTGTGGTGGCCCAGGTTCAATCCCTGGTCAGAGAACTAAGATCTTGCAAGCCACGTGAAAATCCCCAGGACAAGCCAAAATAATTATTTAAATAGTTTAATCTTGGGAGCAGAAAGTTAACTGGGATTCTCAGGTGTCACCTTCATGTACATATACACAGAAGTGGCAAGTGCCCACATGGTGTGAAGGTGCTTTTGCCTAAAAATATCTTCTGCCCAGTAACCATAGTTTTACTACTGGAATATTATTCACGGCACCACAAAAGAGGTGATCTAAATCAAACCAATACTGTCTTAATGGATATTCTGCTGCTGCTGCTAAGTCGCTTCAGTCGTGTCCAACTCTGTGCGACCCCATAGACGGCAGCCCACCAGGCTCCCCCGTCCCTGGGATTCTCCAGGCAAGAACACTGGAGTGGGTTGCCATATCCTTCTCCAGTGCATGAAAGTGAAAGTGAAGTCGCTCAGTCATGTCTGACTCTTTACGATCCCATGGACTACAGCCTACCAGGCTCCTCCATCCATGGGATTTTCCAGGCAAGGGTACTGGAGTTGGCTTCCATCTAGATATCACCTAAAAGTAGCCAGTTAGCTACTGATTAAATACTTTTAGTAATGGCATATTAGCTATCTGATGATGGTGGTGATGATGACTCCTATCATTCACTGACCACCTACTGTAGGCTACAAATTACGCTAAGACTTCTTAAAATATATGATAACACTCAATCGTATTTTTAGTGGACAAATTGGAAGCCTGGCATGGTTAAGGCACCTGACTAATAATGCACAAGTCAGGTATATCTCATTTTATTGTGCTTTATTGTTCTATCTGATGATGGTGGTGATGATGACTCCTATCATTCACTGACCACCTACTGTAGGCTACAAATTACGCTAAGACTTCTTAAAATATATGATAACACTCAATCGTATTTTTAGTGGACAAATTGGAAGCCTGGCATGGTTAAGGCACCTGACTAATAATGCACAAGTCAGGTATATCTCATTTTATTGTGCTTTATTGTATTTCCTAGATACTGTGTATATATATATATATATATATATATATATATATATATATATACAAATTGAAGGCTTGTGCAACCCTTTGTTGATCAAGTCTATTGGTGCCATGTTTCTGACAGCATTTGCTCACCTCATGTGTCTGTGTCACATTCTAGTAATTCTCTCAGATATTTAAAACATTATTATATTTATGATGATGATTTCTCATAAGTGATCTTTGATGCTATTATCATAATTATTTTGGCATTCTTTAGCAATAAAGTATTTCTCAATTCAAAGAGGTTCTTTTTAAATAAAGTACTTTTAAAATAAGGTATATACTTTTGGGGGGATTGGAGGGGCTTTCCTGGTGGCTCAGTTACAGAATCAGCCTGCTAATACTGGAGACACAAGTGATGCAGGTTTGATCCCTGGGTCAGAAAGATTCCCTGGAGCAGGAAATGGCAACCCACTCCAGTATTCTTGCCTGTGAAATCCCATGGACAGAGGAGCCTGGCAGATTAGTCAGGCTACAGTCCATGGGGTTGCAAAAGTCAGATTCGACTGAGCATGCAAATATGTACTTTTTCAACATAATGCTATTGCACACTTAAAAGAATATAGTATACTATAAATATAACTTTTACATACACAGGGAAACCAAAACATTCCTGCAACTCATTTTTTTGTGATATTCACTTTATTGCAGCCATCTTGAAGTGAACCTGCAATATCTCTGACGTATGCCTGAAGTTAAAAGACACAGTCTGATTTTAGCATCTCTGCTGTTGACGAGTAGACTAGGGAGCTCACCATTAAATACATAAGGAAACCCATACAAAGAGAAGTTAAGCAATATTCCAAGGTCTCATGCAGTTTCAGCCTCGAGTTTGGCTCTGAACAGGGGGTCTGTCCAACTCCAGGGTCTTGGCACTGTCCCCTTGTGTCACATTGACTACCTGCTGACATCCAGAAACCTTACACACTCACCATGCTCCCTCTCGAGCTGTTACTCTATGGAACTGCTACAACTTGAATAAAATTGCAGACTCCTAATAAATATCTGTTGAATAAATATAATTGAGTTAATGCAATAGCAGGCAAGCTGCATCATAAAATAACTACAATGTGATATAGAATTCAAGTTCCATGAAGACAAACAAATCTATCTAAAGAAATAAATACTGCTTTGCTGCAATTTGGTTCCCAGAAAAGGTAGCAGAATTCAAATCCTTTCTATCTATCTGTGTAACTTTGCAAGGATTTTCTCTAAACCTGGCCACTGCATCATGGCTAACCTATTTAAATGTGTGGTCTTTGAGAGGTGGCAGAAATTCAAAGCTTCGTCCGCTAAGAAATGGATAGATTGTCAGAGAGCACATCTTTGGGTTCCCTGTGGCATATAGCAAATTCCCACTGGCTATTGGTTTTTATCCTCCAATTAAAAATAAAATATGAGAGAACAGATGGCTGAGGAGTAGGTGGATGTGAAGTACATCTCTCTCCATGGATACATCAAGAATACACCTTCAGACACGGAAGTACATGCAGAAGACCAGCTGAGAGTGGACAGGAGCAGAAAAGAACATAAAGACCCATGCAGAACTTGGTAGGATGAAGGAACTAGGGTGAAGAACAGGCGTGTTAGTAGGACTGGACCTGCCCTTTGCGGTGGGGAACTGAAGCAGGGTCCAGTCTCCACAACGGGGCAACTGTCTGAGTCAGAGGAGAAACATCTAAGGCTGAGAGTGAAACAGCTCATCTGTGGCAGCCTGAATAGATGAGAATCAGACAGTCCTTGCCGCAGCCATATACACCATGGACAGGGACGCAGGTCCCCTGGAAGGCGCAGCAGCTGGGAGCTGGAGTTTAGGGATCACGGAGCAATCCTAGTGCGAGGGCTGCTGTTGACTGTGGAGAGACGCGTTGAGGGGGTGTGAGGGAGAAGATCGTGGTGGGAAATGCCTGTGGAGGAAAGCCAGGCAGCCATGGAAGCAAGGCGATACTGCTGAGTCACGCGTAGGGGGTGGAGCCGTCACCATAGCCTCTCTCCCCCGACACCCAGCATCAGCAGCCGAACAGTAGAGAGGCTGGCCCGTCAAATGCCTGACACGGAACTACAGAGTAGGACTCCAGCTGGGGGCGGGGGCTCTGTGTACCTGACACACCGAACAACAGAGAAGGACCCCAGGCAAGAGAGCCCTCTAGGTGCCCGAATGGGTGAAGCTAATGAGAAAGACTGGCCAAAGAGGCCTTCTGATCATCAGCTACAAGAGACTTGAGAAAAGACTCAAGGGCCATGACTCCTGCAGCGAAGGCAGTCCGTGTCCCTGCACACTTGGCACCACCAGGGTCCCCACAAACCAAGCAGCTGTTCCACCTTCATGCTCAACTCACTGGGGCAGAGCTGCCACAGGCAAAAAAGTCTTGCGTCTATGTGTGCAGGGTCACTTCGGTAGTGTCTGACCCTTTGTGACCCTGTAGACTGTGACCTGCCAGGCTTCTCTATCAGGGAGGGAGTTTTCCAGGCAAGAATACTGGAGCATATTGGCCAATACTGGCTGCCATACCCTTCCAGAGCACTATATTTCCTGCTGCCCTAGCCGCCAACTCCCCTGAGTTCCTGGTGCTGCCAGAACCCCTGTGACTCAAGCAGCTGCACCACCTCCACCCCTGGCCCTCACAGGGGCAAACCCAAGTCCTCCAGGGCAGCCTCAGGAGCAAATCCCAATGGACGACCCACATTAAGAAGTGGAAATAAAATCCTGAGTTCCTGGTGCTGCCAGAACCCCTGTGACTCAAGCAGCTGCACCACCTCCACCCCTGGCCCTCACAGGGGCAAACCCAAGTCCTCCAGGGCAGCCTCAGGAGCAAATCCCAATGGACGACCCACATTAAGAAGTGGAAATAAAACCACAACTGAAACCCAGGGGCAATGCAGATAAGGAAGAAGACCCAAAACCTTCTCACCAGCTGTACAAGCTGCAGATTAAATCTATATGATCAACTAGGCAGATTCTGTGTCTATGGAATATATAAAAGGACATTTAGAGTGCCCACAAAATAAAAAACACACTAGTTCTGACAGCTGTTGACATTACAGGCAACAATACACAGCAGGACCAGATTAGAATCTGAGCTGCCCCCACAGCAGGTCCAGAGATCAGCACAGTGTTGGAGGGCAACCTAGGGAGGTGAGGAGGACTGTCACTCCCAGTGAGGGAAAGGACTCTGAGAGCAGTGACTCAGGAAAAATATTTATTATTCTCATGTTTTCACTTGTTCTGTAGATTCTTTTGGATTTTCTTTTTTCCTTCTCCCTCACCACTCGCTATGTTTTAGTTGTTGATTTTGTTGGCATTATGAAATCTAATTAATCTTTTGAGCTGTTTTTTCTGTCACATTTTTTATTATTGTTGTAGACCTCTGCCTCTACGTTGGGCTTTTGCACTTCTGTTGAGTTTTCCTTTTTTTCTTTCTTCTTCCTTTGTTTTTTCTGTTTATAATTTTAACTTTTAAGTTTTTTAATATACTATATTTTGTCTACATTTATTCCTTTGTTTGCCTTTCCTACTGTTCTTCTCCCCTTACAGTTAATCTTAGTGTATATAAATCTTCATCTAACTGTATTTAACTTTGAATATCTATTCTTTCTTTCTATTCTTTCTTTCTGTTCCTCTCAAAATATTTGTTAATTTTGTTTTCATTGCTTTATTCCCCACTTGGCACCTTGCTTTAGTTTTGTTTTCCAGTTTGTGCTTTAGTTAGTTTTCTTCTTTTCTGGTAAACATAATTTTTCATTTCCTTAGTTCACTGGGTCAAACTATTGTACTTTACTTATGTTGGACTGTTTTGACTTTACTCATGGATATATATGTATATGTGTATATTCCATTATTTTAGTTATTATTTGCCTGATTTTGTAACTGTCATTTGTCTGGGGTTCATCTTTAGTTTCTCATTTTTGGATATTTGTTTAATTCTCACTTAATGCCATAGCAAACCTATGGAATCCTTGTTTCTGACCAGAGATCAAGCCCTGAGCCTTTGGAGTGGCAGCATTGACCCCAAGACCTTAGACTACCAGAAAACTAACCCTAGGATGTGTCAAATAGTGAGAACTCACACAGAGAAACCAGTTGAATACAAGACCAAGCATCACCCAACCACCATTAGCACCCTGTGCAGATGCCTCATCTAAACAACAAATAAAACTAAAATATAAACTCAATCATTAGCAGGCAAGATTATCACCTCACTCAGCTTTGCCCAGCAGAGGAAACACAAATGAACAAACAAAGAAAAATTTAGCACAAATCTCACCCTACACAAACCACTGGACCAAACTTAGGAGGGTAAAACCAAAAGGAAGAAAGTATTCAACCTTAAAGGCTGAGGAAAGGAGACCTCAAACACAATAAGTTTAAAAAAATAATGAAGAGGCAGAGAAATACTATATAAATGAAGAAACTAGAAACATAGAAGTCCAAATAAATGAAGAGGAATTAGGCAAGCTACCTGAAAGAGATGGGAATACCAGATCACCTAACCTGCCTGCTGAGAAATCTGTATGCAGGTCAAGAAGCAATATGTATACACCTGTGGTGGATTCATGTTGATGCATGGCAAAACCAATACAGTATTGTAAAGTAAAATAAAATTTTAAAAAGTAAAAAAAAAAAAAAAGACATGGAACAACAGATTGGTTCCAAATAGGAAAAGGAGTACATCAAGGCTCTATATTGTCACCCTGCTTATTTAAGTTCTATGCAGAGTACCTCATGAGAAACATTGGGTTGGAGGAAACAGAAGCTGGAATCAAGATTGCTGGGAGAAATATCAATAACCTCAGATATGCAGATGATACCACCCTTATGGTGGAAAGTGAAGAAGAACTAAAGAGCCTCTTGATGAAAGTGAAAGAGGAGAGTGAAAATGTTGGCTTAAAGATCAACATTCAGAAAACAAAGATCATGGCATCTGGTCCCACCATTTCGTGGGAAATAGATGGGGAAACAGTGGAAACAGTGTCAGACTTTATTTTGGGGGGCTCCAAAATCACTGTGGATGGAGATTGCAGCCATGAAATATTAAAAGATGCTTGCTCCTTGGAAGTCATGGGGTCGCAAAGAGTCGGACACGACTGAGCGACTGAACTGAACTGAACTGATGTCTCCTCTCTCCATGGTATCTCTGGCAGAGTTTTGAAAAACTTATGCACGGCAAGAAAGAATCCAGATTTCAATTTCTTTTACCAAGTTCACCATCATCCTTTTTCCTCTTGTTATGAAAACTTTCTGCCTAAATGGGGACCAAAACATTTCTCAATTCCTTAAAGCATTCCTAGCTACTGAACGTCTAAGTTGACATGTGTTACTTGTACGTAACTCCTCTTGTTATGTGATTTACTTCTATTTCGGTAAAATTACCATCTTTCCAGCATCTCTTCGGGTGATCTTAGTTTTTAATTTTCCTGTGTACTGCTTCCTGTGTTTGCCCAGCCTGTTTACAATGTACTCCTAAGGAACTTCCCCACACTATAGGTGGTTTTTGCCAGTCTCATGCTTTCTCATGATTTTCTTCAGTTCTACACTTTATTCCTCTGGTGAAGTAAAACCAAATTCCCGTTAATTTATCAATTTCCTGGATTTAGAGTTCTTCTGGGACCAACCAGTACACCCTGTCCTTTTCAAAAAATAATTTACTTATTTATTTTTGGCTGTGTTGGGTCTTCGTTGCTGTGCAGACTTTCTCTACCTGCAGAGAGCAGGGGTTAAACTCTAGCTGCAGTGCGACTCTAGGTTCATGGGCTTCAGGAGTTGTAGCACATGGGCTCAGTAGTTGTGGCTCACAGGCTCTAGGGCATAGGCTCAGTAGTTGTGGTACACATGCTTAGCTGATCTGAGGGATGTGGGATCTTCCCAGACCAAGGATCAAACCCATATCTCCTACACTGGCAGGTGGATTTTTTTTTTTAACCACTGAGCCAGTATGGAAGCCCCCTTTCTCCCAATCTCTTTTGATGACATATAAAACCATTCCCTCTCAGAAATGTCAAAACTGCAAAGCCTAATCAGTCCTATGAATATTTTTTAAAATTTATTGACAAATAGTTGATTTACAATGTTAATTTTAGGTTATAGCACAGTGATTCAGTTATACATATACACATATTCATTCTTTTTCATATTATTTGTCCATACAGGTTAACAGAATATAAATACTTTAGTCATAGCATAAAGATTTCAGTGGGTGAAAAAATGGCTTGCATGGAACAGCTCTGAGCTCTCTGGTTGCATACATACAGAAAGTATTCAATACAAACGATTAATTTACTTCAGAAAGAAATGTTTCAAAACACAGATCATCACCCAGGCTATAAAAGATTTCATAGGTAATAAAGGCATGAAATTAGGAGGCGCCATATGAAACAGGAAATCCTACTGTTTCACTGGGGCAAAGTCCTGGGGCTTTGCTTCAGTTGACACTTTTACAGCTACCTTTCACTAGTTTATTACAATTAGGCAAGGGATAATGGGTAAGGCGCCAGGCATCTGCTCAGTATACACAGAAGACAAAAATTTGTACAAAAACGTGAGATAAACACATTTCTAGCTTTGGTTTTTCTACTGTGTGCTCCTCAGTAAGTAAGATACTAACCTTCCTTGTGCTCAAAATGAGAAAAATGAAACAACCATATAAAGTACCTAGTGGGCATTTGCTTTCTCTTCTGAAAAAGATTTTGCCTAGGCTTTATTATAGTTTATTTATTTATTTGCTTGCCTGCCTTGCTGTGCAGCCAGTGAGAGTTCCTTGACCAGGGATTGAACCTATGCCCCCCTGCAGTGGACGTGCACAATCCTAACAACAGGACTGTCAGAAATTCTCTCTTGTTGTCTTCAATTTGAGGATTAGCATCTCTTTTACAAGAAAGCCAAAGCAGAACAGTCATCAGCAGATTAGAATAGCTGCTGGAAAGCCAGGGCATGGCAGCTGAGGCTTAGATCAGCTCTGACATGATATTTATTCCTACAGCCCTTGAGAATTTTTCCCAGGTAGGTTGCTGGGTGGAAGTGGAATTAAAAGTTTAACCAGAGTGAGATCAGTAGCTCTACTACATTTAGGATCTCCCAGCACAATTAAGAAGGCTCTAGTAGCAACAGATGACTGTATTACCTATTTATAAGTTGCTGTGCTTAGCTGCTAGGTTGTGCCCAACTCTTTGTGGACCCCATGCACTGCAGCCCACCAGGCTCCTCTGTCCATAGGAGTTTTCAGGCAAGAATACTGGAGTGGGTTGGTGTTTCCTCGTCCAGATCTTCCCGACCCAGAGATAGAATCTGTATCTCCTACGGCCCTCGCAGTGGCAGGCAGATTCTTTACCACTGAGCCACCTGGGAAGCCTCATATTTTAAGACCCCATGGACTGCAGCCCACCAGGCTCTGTTCAGGGTATTCTCTAGGCAATAATACTGGAGTGGGTAGCCATTCTGTTCTCCAGGGGATCTTACCAACCCAAGGATCAAACCTAGGTCTCCTGCAATGTGGGCAGATTCTTTACCATCTGAACTACCAGGGAAACCTATATTGTAAGTTAGGCCTTTCCAAATGCCAAGTGAAGTGATGGGAATTTACCATAACTTACCCTGATGCTTGCGACTAAAAATGCCAAACTTACTGTGCAAAACCACTGTTCCTGAGAAACAGCTAGCTCTGAGAACAGTGATAGAAGGGAACTTTTTGTTCCTTCTGGCTAAGTCAGAGGCCTCCACCAGATTTTATCACTTGTACTCTTATTTCTACATCCAGAGCCCTGTTTTCTTGCATTTGACTATTCACCTCTCCCCCATCTTCTTTCATTTGCTCCTGCTCTTGTCCATAACTTACCCTGATGCTTGCGACTAAAAATGCCAAACTTACTGTGCAAAACCACTGTTCCTGAGAAACAGCTAGCTCTGAGAACAGTGATAGAAGGGAACTTTTTGTTCCTTCTGGCTAAGTCAGAGGCCTCCACCAGATTTTATCACTTGTACTCTTATTTCTACATCCAGAGCCCTGTTTTCTTGCATTTGACTATTCACCTCTCCCCCATCTTCTTTCATTTGCTCCTGCTCTTGCTGCCTCATTCCCTCTCCCTTCTTCTCTCTCTCCTACCACTTTAGCTGCACCCTTGGGTATGGTTTATTCATTTTCTGTTAATTAGCAAACATACACTGGCCCCTGTTATATGAGCAGCCCCTACCTAGCTACGAAATTCCATGCTCATACTGTCCCTCCTATGTTTAGGCCTCCTCTCTGTAGAGGCCACTGGTTTTGTTTGTTCCTATCCTAAACATACTATCCACCAAATCCTATGTGTCAGGATACAAGCAAAAGCGGGAGGTGTACTGGATGAAAGATTTGTGGGTTTGGAAATTTAAAAACTGATAGTGTATATACTCTCCTAAGTAAAAGGTACTCAGAACACAGGAAAATCTAAACCAGTCCCATAACAGGAAAATAAGTTTGGAACTTAACCATAGGACTATAATACAATTAGCCCAACACTGATCGCTAAAGAAAATGAAAAGAAAATAAGAAAGATGGTTGCAGCTCACTAGGTGCTTTCATCTGCTGAATGCAAGGCTTACAGGCTTTAATTATCATGATTAAATACTGCTATTCTTTCTGGTGAAGCTAGCACACTATACTAAACAAATACTTAAGCTACCAGGAGGGCAAGGAAGTCCCAGGGAATCCAGAGTCGACCTTTAAGTCCTTCATTTCTAATCTTGTGTACTCAGAACAACCTATAGAAAGTACACATGAAAAGAAAGCATATTGGGCTCAATTCCAAAGCCCTTTGTACTGTGAAAAATCAAAACAGCGATTTAAGAAAGAAAAAAGCAAAAATAAGACAAAAACTGAAGATTGTACTTGGTTTAGTCACAAGAGAAAACCTAAAACTTTGACGTTACAACAGCAAAGAATAAAATAATGTTTCATAATTATTACATATAGTTTCAGAGTTGGAAATATTGTATACCATATAGTTTCACATGTTTAAAATATTATTTTTCTTTGTATGTAATAAATTTGGAAATTCTCCAGTATTGTCAGGTTTAATAACTAAACTATAATTTGCAAATAAAAATCTATTCCATCCCTGCACATCCAAGTATGTGAAAACAGTAGATAATACTGCCATTTCGATTCTGACTACTGGGTGTGCACTTTGCCAGGGTTATATTTTTGATGTAATTAACTTTAGAAACTGAGTAAGATACCAACTATAAATATCTACATGGTAACATGGTCTTTGAGAGTTTTTAATACAATTTCAGTGCGCAAATAGGTCTTAAAAAGTCATATATTCTAACTTTCTATCCAGTGTACAAATCTCCTTTACAACATCCAGAATGTATTAACTGTTCAATTTCTGCCTGAAAACTGCCCTCACATTAAGAGACAGGAAAGCAGAGACATCACTTTGCCAACAAAGGTCGTATAGTCAAAGCTATGGCTTTTCCAGTAGTCATGTATAGATGTGAGAGTTGGACCATAAAGAAGGCTGAGTGTCAAAGAATTAATGGTTTTGAATTGTGGTGCTAGAGAAGACTCGAGAGTTCCTTGGACTGCAAGGAGATCAAACCACTCAATCTCAAAGGAAATCAACCCTGAATATTCACTGGAAGGACTGATGCTGATGTGAAGAGCTGACTCATCAGAAAAGATCCTGATGCTAGAAAAGATTGAAGGCAAAAGGAGAAGAGGGCAGCACAGTATGAGATGGTTGGCAGCATCACTGATTCAGTGGACATGAATTTGAGCAACTCTGGGAGAAAGTAAAGGACAGGGAAGCCTGGCATGCTGCAGTCCATGGGGTCGCAGAGAGCTGGACACGACTGAGCCGACTGAACAACAACAGTCACTTAGATATCTTCTGTGCTCTTGTGACATATCTGTGCGTGTTTTTCTTGTACTACAGAGATATAATCATGTTACACTATTTTACAAAGCTTCTTATAATACTTAAAAAAATATATTGGGGCATCTTTCCATGTTAGTACACAGTACCAGTTTCTTTCTAATAGTTAACTCCATGATATAAATATATCATTATTTATTTATCTAGATTCATACTGATGACATTTAGATTACTTTCATACTGTTTTAATTGTTATACAAAGTCAAATTTCTCTTATTGAAATTTCTTTCTGTAATATTTGCTCTGGAATCCTTTGGAATAAATTTAATCTATCATCTAATAGATTTTTAAACATTTGAGAAACACTATCATATGGGAAGTAAATGGCAGAACATATGAAAAGTTTTGAGTTATATACTTGATCAGAAATCAACAAGGAAAATGCTTTCTTCAAATAAAAACAAGCTATAAATATCTGGTAACACAAAATGGATGCCTAAATTATGATCTATGAAGCTGATAGGATGTTATACAATGATCAGAAATATGTATCTAATGTGGCATCAAGACAAATGTCACAATGTTCAGTAAATGAAGACATGCAATTGCACGTGAACTGAGATTAATTATGAAATATGTCCACACACGAAAAAGAGAGAAATAGTCAAGTGAAATGTGGTTGAGTTAGGGTGGTAAGGAGTAGGACCATCATTTCCTTTTAAAATACCCTTTAATATTTCATAAGTTGGTTTCTACAATAAATGAAAAAAGAAAAAAATGATAGCTTTCAGGAAGACCAAAATCCTCATTTTCAGTTTCAAGGCTCTCTTTCTTCCCTGATTATCTTAGAGGTAACAACCTTCATAGTAAATAATCAGGTTCTGAAACTGTTGAGGGCAAAGTTACAATCAATAAACAAAGCTTGAAGTGTGGACTGTTCACTTAAGAACAGAATGGTATGGAAGGGAAAAAGCTAAGGGATCAAACAAGGAAAAGAAGGGACAATCAGGAAGAGTTCCACCTTAAACCATGTTCACAATCATCCAGTGCTACCATTTTTGTTCTGTGTACACAAGTGTAGAGAACTGGTATAAATTTCCAGATCATTCAGTCAAGGCAATGTGAAGGTCAAAAACCAAGTTAATTAATAAGATTTGGGTACTTAAGGACAAAACTGGTTATATTCTCAAGCCAACACAAAAGTTCTTATTTTAGGAAATTAAAGTCTCAAGCTCTAATAGCTATATGGGTATTCATTAAATTCATAATACTCATTTCTGTCACCAGATTTCATCCATTTTGTAAGTACCAATTAATTCCTTGAACAAATGTAAGTTACAACAGGCTTGTTTTTTAAGTATTCCTCATCACAATAATCAAATATTTTGCATCTGTGTCCTATGTTGAATAATGAAAGATAAAGCACCAATGACTAAAAACAATGATTGCATTATTTTGGTTCATGTGCTTTGGGCATGAAAGGCTGTTTACAAGGCCACAACATCATCTGGGTTCTGAACAGAGTGACATATGTGCTCTAGCTGCTCAAAGATTAACTACCGATGAGTCACATTTACAGCTGGGAACTTCACTCTAGAAAACCAGGAAGAGAAACGCTCATGCCTGTAAATCAGGAACAAACTCTAGTGTTCATGCTCATACTTAAGAGGGAGACGTAGTAAAATCCTGTCTACTTTGTCAACTGATCTACTTTCAGAATAAATTTCCTAGCCTCTCACTTTCCGAGATTGCCCATACTCTGTGGAGAGTCTCAGGACTAGTCTTGCCTTTTGAGATGGATCCTATTCTGTCTATGGAATGTGTATCTCTCTAAATAAATCTACTTCTTACCTATCATAAATAAATAAATTTCCTTTTTTGGCCAACCTCAGAGAATATTTTTCTTAATAACTTGGCAAAAATCTACAACACATGCTTTTCAAATCCTCTCAACTTCTTCCTGTCACCAAAACACATCCTAGCTTCCTACTAGGTAAAACAACTATGTTGGGCCTTGAGACACATTTGGGACAATGGAGTAAAGTAGACACAAACCTATTTTCAAGGAGCTTACAGTAGTATTATGGAGGGGGGCAGGGGCAGGGGGATATGCAGCTATAATTTAAAAAACAGTCA
>SJYC01049440.1:0-43047 GCA_006408675.1 Madoqua kirkii
ACTATGTTGGGCCTTGAGACACATTTGGGACAATGGAGTAAAGTAGACACAAACCTATTTTCAAGGAGCTTACAGTAGTATTATGGAGGGGGGCAGGGGCAGGGGGATATGCAGCTATAATTTAAAAAACAGTCAATAGGCAAAACACTCTACGACATAAACCACAGCAGGATTCTCTATAATCCACCTCCCAGTATACTGGAAATAAAAGCAAAAATAAACAAATGGGCTCTAATTAAAATTAAAAGCTTCTGCACAACAAAGGAAACTATAAGCAAGGTGAAAAGACAGCCTTCTGAATGGGAGAAAATAATAGCAAATGAAGCAACTGACCAACAACTAATCTCAAAAATATACAAGCAACTTATGCAGCTTAATTCCAGAAAAATAAACGACTCAATCAAAGAAATGGGCCAAAGAACTAAATAGACATTTCTCCAAAGAAGACATATGGATGACTAACAAACACATGAAACGATGCTCAACATCACTCATTATCAGAGAAATGCAAATCAAGACCACAATGAGGTACCACTTCACACCAGTCAGAATGGCTGTTATCCAAAAGTCTGCAAGTAATAAATGCTGGAGAGGGTGTGGAGAAAAGGGAATCCTCTTACATTGTTGGTGGGAATGCAAACTAGTACAACCGCTATGGAGAACAGTGTGGAGATTCCTTAAAAAATTGCAAATAGAACTGCTTTATGACCCAGCAATCCCACTGCTGGGCATACACACTGAGGAAACCAGAACAGAAAGAGACACATGTACCCCAATGTTAATCGCAGCACTGTTTATGATAGTCAGGACATGGAAACAACCTAGATGTCCATCAGCAGATGAATGGATAAGAAACCTGTGGTACATATACACAATGGAGTATTACTCAGCCCTTAAAAAGAGTAAATTTGACTCAGTTCTAATAAGATGGATGAAACTGGAGCTGATTATACAGGGCAAAGTAAGCCAGAAAGAAAAACACCAACACAGTATACTAACACATATATATGGAATTTAGAAAGATGGTAACGATGACCCTGTATGCAAGACAGCAAGAGACACAGATGTGTTGAGCGGACTTCTGGACTCTGAGGGAGAGGAAGAGAGTGGGATGATTTGGGAGAATGGCACTGAAACATGCATACTATCATGTAAGAAACGAATCGCCAGTCTATGTTCGATGCAGCATGCAGGATGCAGGATGCTTGGGGCTGGTGCACAGGGATGACCTGGAGGGATGATGTGGAGTGGGAGTTGGGGGGAGGGTGGTTCATGTTTGGGAGCTCATGTACACCCGTGGCGGATTTATGTCAATGTATGCCAAAACCAATACAGTACTGTAAAGTGAAATAAAGTAAAAATAAAAAATTAAAATTAATAAAGAAAGAAACAGTCAATACGTAATCATCAATAACAATCAGGATTGAAAGGTATCCTAGTAATAATGGGATAAAACAAGACGATCCTTGAAAGTTTTGGGTGATCAAAATCAGTTATATAATCAGAAAAAATGCAGAAAGCCTTGGTTGATGGTGGTTTATATAAAAAAGATTTCAACTGAGTAGAACTCCATAAATGCATAAAAGTCAACCATGTAAAATGGCTGTTAAAATAGCTAATCTAAATTAATAGAAGTACTGTGTCCAGATCAAGAAAGATAAATACTCCCACTGCCTCTGAATCCACAGTTACTGGTGCTGTTTTATGAGGCTCATTTAAGAGGAACATCATAAAACTAGGAGTGTGTCCATGTGCACACTCATACTCGCTATGGGAGCAATGACAGTGAAGTGTCTGTAAATCACACGATGCAAAAACTGAAGGAACTGAAGACACGTAGCTTAAACGAAGACTTGCAGCTGAGCAGTGGAGGTGTGGCACATACAGTTGACATGAATGGCTTTGAGCTGTCTGCAAGAACTCATGTTAGGTTCAATGCAAGAAAAATGTTCATCTTGGCCTCCCTATGTTACGACCATGGCTGATTATTGCCATGGTCAGGGTATATAAGACGACTTGAATAACACCCAGTGGCTCTAATATAATTCTATACATTTTAGGAAATGGAATTCACTATTCCTTCAATAATACCTTCAGTAATGGCACTTGAAAGTTTCAGTCATTCACACACACACACACACACACACACACACACACACACAACACAACTGTTACACTGAAGAAGCATAAAGCAGAGGAATGTCTGTTAATGTCAAATAATGAAGCTAGCAATGAAGGTGTTCGTCTTCTGCAATACGTATCCTGTGGGTTCAACCTCCTCAGGGGTGGTTACATTTGCTTAGTCAGTATATTTTTCTGGAAGCCAGTAAGGTATTTTGGAAATCTGAGATTTTAGGTAAAACACAGGAATGTCTTTAAAAATTATAAACTTAATTTCTTAAAATCCTCAAAGGATTATTACAATAATATAGATAGGTCTTCTAAATTGGTGAGAACAATAGATAAAGTGAGACTGTTGAGGTATTTTAGAAGATATATCTTAGCATATGTCTTTAAGATGGACATGTGGTCTCAATGTGGTGAATTTGAATATTACCAATATCTACTCCTTTCTTTCTGTATACACAGAGGAAAAGAAAAGAGAATGGATCAACTACCAAAAAGCAAAACCTCATACCATGTGTATTTCAGGCAGATGAAAGCATTCAGAGGTTGGTTTATCAGCAGTCACGGCATCACAGACCCCCAATCAACTCAACTGCCCTTCCAGATGCCACAGAGTAAGCAGCTTTTCAGCTGACCATGTGTATTTACCTATCCAGTAAGCAGGGGTGACATATGGTTTGGCAAAAAGGATAGACAAGAAAATTTACATATTTTAGGGCTTCAAGCTAAGTTATATGCTAAATAAATGGAGAAAATATTGACTTACCTGTACTGCCGAGCTGCTTATAAAACCTGTACTCTAAATGAAGCTGTGGAGCACGTGATTTTATTGGTTCCTGAAACCCAAGAAAAGAAATCATGATCAGATTTGACAGTTTTTCCATTCCTAGGTTTTCAGAGTAAACCAGGGTTAAGACCATTTAATATTTTAGTGATGATATTCATATATGATAGCATTTTCTTACCACAATTTCCCTTTGAAAGTACATCTAGTGGAAGATGAAGTTGAATTATGCACAATCTCTGCAATGGATATTTAAACAAAAATACTCTGTATGAGACACCACTCAAGGATAGCTCTCTCATCATGAAATATTCTCCTGAAATATCTTCTCCTAGGAAACCAGATGTCACACCTTTTAATGAAATACTAGCAGGTATTTCCTGCTTGTTTTATTGTTAATTTGGGGCAGTAAATAGCTTTATTATTTTTGGAAACATATGCTCAGGAAAAAAAATTCACTTACACAAAAAATTGGGAAGAAGGTAAAAATAGCCCAGGACTCCACCATTTAAAAGAGAAGCCCTATTAACATCTAGGTGAATTTTTTTCGAAATATTTATTCATACACATATTTATATATATAATATAGACTCAAAATGTATGTTAAATAAATGAGAGCACACTATATATTTGGTGTTCTGTAACATGCCTTTAAATTCAACAATGTGATCATACCATTTCATGGCAGTAAGTAAAACTGTATATGATTGTGTGTGTGTGTGTGTGTGCACGTTTACATACACACAAATAATAATGTTTGAACATCTGAACTGTTTTCAATTTTTGATATTATGAATAAAGCTGTAGGAACAGTGTTACGTGTATTTATTTTTACACTGAAGAGAATTAAAGGCTGTAAGTGCACCTAAGACAAGTAGCTTTAATTAGGATGGAGTCCAAGCTTTTAAAAATAGAGTTTACTAAATAGCCCAAAGATAAAGCAGCCACACTATCACATTTTGCTCTAAACCAAACTTCAAGAATTGGTTGGCTAATCATTCTAAATTAACAGCATACAGGCAACTAGTTAACCAGAAAAATCAAACATCACTCTGAAAGATACCTCTGTATATCCATTAGGATGACTATTATCAAAAACATAGACAATAACAAGTGTTGGAGAGCATGTGGAGAAACTGGAATCCTTGTGTACTGCTAGTGGGAATGTAAGATAGTATAGTTACTAAAGAAAATAGTATAGAAATATCTCAAAAAGTTAAATACAGAAGTACTACATGGTCCAGCAATTCTACTTCTATATACCCAAAAGAATTGAAAATGCTGACTCAAACTGGTATTTATAGACCCATGTTCACTGTAATATAATTCATGATAGGCAAAAGGTGAAAGCAACCCAAATAGCTATCAACAAATGGATGGATAAATAAAATGTGGTTACATTTTGTTCCATACATGTGATGGCATATTACTCAGCCATAAAAAGGAAAGCCATTTTGCCACATGCTACAAAATGGATGAAACTTGGGACAGCATGTTAAGTGAAGTAAGCCAGATTCAAAAGGACAAACACTGAATGCTTCTACCTAAGGTACCTAGAGTAGTCAAATTCATAGAAAGTTGAATGGCAGTTGCCAGGAGTGTGGTGGGGGCTGCTGCTGGTGTTTAATGAGCACAAAATTTTAGTTAAGGAAGGTGAAAGAAATTTCAGAGATGGATGATAGTGATGGGAGCACACCAATGTGAATGTACTTAATGTCAACAAACTGTACAACTAAAAATAGTTAATTCAAGAACCAATTCCTCATACAATTTTCAAACATTTTTTTCCCACTCCATGGGTTCTCTTTTCACTCTGTTCAGAGTCTTCTGATGCTCAAAAGTTTTTAATTTTGATAAAGTCCAACCTGTCTTTTCTTGCTTAAGCTTTTTGTGTTATATCCAAAAAAGAATCACCAAATCTAATGCTATGAAGCTTTTCCCCTAAGCTTTCTTCCAAGAATTTATAGTTTTGGCTGTTATGTTTCTTTGATGCATTCTTAATTTTTGTGTATGACGTAAAGGGTCTCACTTCACTGCATGTGGATCTCCAGTTTCCTCAATGCCATTTGCTGAAAAAAAAAAACTGTCTTCTCCTCATTGAATGATTACTTGTCCTATTTTAAAGATAGGCTCAAAGGAGTTCCTCAGCTTCCCTTGATAATTCATGCTCGTGTCTAACAAGTTTCATAGTTTCGAAGATCTTTATATGTAACTGTCATCTCCAACACTGAAACTTCAGCCTATTTCTCCTATGTCCTCAGTAATAAGGATAAGACAGCTCCTGACTAACCTGTGAATACCACAGCTATCTTCAAATAACAAAGCTCTTGAATCATTTCCTAGACTTCCTTTATTCAGGCAAAGTAATTTCAAATTTTTTAAACTTTCCTCACTGGTCCTATTTTTAAGTTCTTTGATCACCTTTGAAGGCTCTTCCTGAACCTACCTGAAGTTTTCTGCATTTTTAAAAAAATATAGACTCCATAAATTACAGAATTCAGACCTTTCCTTGAAGCTATCTAGTCTATCCCTTTGCTTCTAAGAAAGCTTTATCTAAATCAATTCAGGCAGACTGGAATATTTCAAAGCCCTAAGGAGCTCTGCAAAAGAACTCATACACTTCTTTGATTGCAAAATCAGGAAGCATCAGAGCTGGACTTTGAGTTTCTCAAGATTCCTGTGGTCCCAAAAAATGTACAGAAGACTAATTATACTATAGAGTTACAGTATTCCTTATTCATTTATCTCTTCAGATAAGAGTGTCCATTCAGTTTTAGATCTTCTAATATATCACCACCAAAGCAGCTAATCACAGAATTTGTCTTTTAGCAAAATCATTAATAATTTATAAGAAACCAAGAGAATCCAGTGATGACAAATTGATATGGGACCAGAGGTTGATCTAAACACTAGAAACAGGAGTGTTCTTTCTGCAGAAACAGTCTTGAATTTTGACAAACCACAAGAGTCAATGAATTTAAAAAAACAGCTTCTTCTTCAAACATAATACTCCCAAACTTTATATTGGAAACATTAATAGGAAATAGTCAACTTGATCTTGGAAAAGTAAGTTAACAGATTAAAGAACAGTAACTTTTAGAGCTACAGGGCTGAAAGTGGGTGTACACATCACATATATTCAGACATGAGTGGGTTTTTATCACAGACAGAAGGATTTACACCCTGGCCAACCCCTTCAGCACATAGCTGTAGCCTGCTCAGCCAACTAGAGCATCAAGTGCTCTTCTGAAAGCACTATGAATAAAGGATACTGCAAACAATCTCCAGATTGTGAAAGGCAAGGGGATTAGCAGCACAGAGAGAAAACTTTTTAAACAACTGTTAGAAAACCCTTGTCAAAAAGAACTCCAGAAACCTCCATTGATAGGGGTAAAGAAGGGGTTCACTACACAGGTTTGTTTATACTGTTTCTGATTTTTTAAAAATTGTTCCTAGAAATCTAAGAAATGGGAGCCATAAGGAAGATTCAAACAAAGTAGAGCTGAAGCACCACGAGCAGGACTTCCTTCCATTTCTGTGTGAGACGCTGATGATACCTCTACAGAGGGCTGGCTCTCTGCCAGACCACGGCTGTTCTGGAGCACACATGCCTGCCTGAAACCCTAAACCAACAGCAGACGGCTACCTGGTAGACTGCGAGGCTTAAGGCAAATTTTGCTGTTACAGTGAAGAGAGCTCAATTACTGCCATCATATCTCCCACAGGGAACACTGCCCCAGAGCAAGGGAGGAGGCCCACAGACAAGACTGAGTATCTTTTAAAAAGCCTTTATTTAAGATGTATTTGAAAGAGAAATGAGGGACTGAGGCACATCATAGCAGATAACATGAAGTCTATTTGGCTTTAACTCTTGGCCATATGAAGAATAAAACTTTAATAAAATGTAAGTGAAATGCAATGATCAGTCATGTCAGTTATATGTTACGCAAGCTTAGCTAAACAGGCTAACTAGTATGAGCTGAGAAGGAGAAATATAGATAGAAAAAGCTGCGCCTACCAGAAGTCTTAATAAGTAAGGGGACAATTATAAACATACATATTGAGACAACATTTTAAAGTGTTTTAGGGGGCTGCTTCTTCCTATTACTAGTTCCAAGAACCAAAATTATTCCAATTTACCAAAATAATAAAACAGAAAAAGTAAAAAAAAAAAAAGAGAGATGAACTAGAGAATACTTTTACAGAATAATTGAATTCCCGTAAGTAAAAATATAATGGCTAATCCTTTGATACTCAATCTGAGGAAAATATATGGTCTGCATTGTTATATACATTATCTCTCTTCCTCCTCCCTTTTTGCCAACAAAAGTTCCAAGTCAACAAACAAAAGAAAATACTTGGTTCCCTAGCAGTTACTGCTCTCAGACCTGCTCCCTGTCCACCTTTTATAGAGAAACTACTCTGATGACTATCAGTTCTTACAGGACAACTCCAACTCCTCCACAAACAAACTTAAGGACAGAAAAGGACCAACCACAAAACAAGTGTGGATGTGGTAGGCGCAATTCATTAGGAAAACCAACAAACAAACAAACAGTGATTACCACAAGATACTTCCTTCAACTATTAATGCCTCTGCCTTCCAACCAAGAATGCCAAACCACCTGCAGATCCTGGGAAACATACTAGGATTTATTAGAAGGGCAAAATTTATACAGCTTTCTATTTACATAAAAACTAGTTACACAAAGCATTTCATATGGCTAGAAGTGGTTTTGAATCAGTCTTAAATACAGGCTAAAGAATGGTCTCTTCTAAAAATATTAACCCTTAAAAACAACAGAATTATTCTTTAACAGGATGTTATTTTCAATGACTAGACTAATTATTCATAAGATTAGCACTGACAAAAATAACTGAACTCTTTGCTTCAAATCTGAGCACATGATGTGTTTTCCATGTTTGACATCTTTTTAAGGCAATGATTAGATGATCAGGTTTGGAAGTATATTGGTAAATATCTTATATTTTTTAAATGGATCAGTCATATTTAGGGATAAGAAAATGTTAAGTAATAATAGCACAGTGAAAGGTACAAAGTTTACAGAAATTATTAGGATTTTTTTCTCTTCTAGCTATTTTTAATTAACTTTTTGGATTCATCATTGCTAACACTATACAGTTAGCATCTTCTAACTGCACAGCGTTTCACAGTATACAGTGATTCACCACTGTAACACTATATATATTAGAAGGAAATGACTGTGTGGTATTATATGAAAGGAAAAAATTAGTATTTTTATGAACACTTACAATTATTTCCTGTAAAAAGATATGTGAATAATTACCACAAATATAGATTCTACTCACCAGTTTGATAGCTACATATTCATTGGTGTAGAGATTTTTACCTAGGGGAAAAGCAGAATGTATATGTTTTAGTGACATTTATTCTGGGAAATGCAAAGCAAAATCTTAGCTTACAGGGTCATGAGAAAGGTCACATTCCCAATGCTGTTCACATATATGAAACATGATTTGTAAGTGAAAAGCTAAATAGAGATAATGAGACCCAGCAGGACAAGAACAAAAACAGCTTGAGAATTTGAAATTTTAAGTTAGACATGAGAATCCTTTATTTTAAAGAAAACAAATCTCTCTCTGTCACATGCACATTTTGTTATTTAGTATTTCCCAACTGGTGGGCTGCCATCTATGGGGTCACACAGAGTCGGAAACGACTGAAGCGACTTAGCAGCAGCAGCATCTATTAAGTCACAAGGCAACTCAAGGAGAGATGCCAGAATTACAAAGATGGAGAGATTTTAATTCTTGTCACAATAAACAGAAGCCCTCATATTTCTAACTCAATGACAAATAAGGCTTTTATATTTTTTGTCATGGTATTTAGTGTCAACCTTAGCTGGCATAGAGGACAGTGTGAAATAAAACCTATCACAGCTTGACTCTCTCTGTGTAAGACTCACCTGCTGTCTCTTAGCAGAGGATTCTCAAAGCTGTTCCGACCCTTCAACAGCACTCTAGCTCTACATCGCTGCCTATGTGCAGCCACAGCTCTCCACCTGGACAACACTGAGACAACTCAAAGTTCCTCCTGAAGGTTTAACCCTTTTCCCTCTCAACTTCCCTACCAGTAGAAATGGAATCAATATTCTTCTATACTAGATACCTAGAGTCAGAACCTAGGATGAGGATAAGAGCAACCACCACCAGCTGGTTGAACCCACATTACATGCTGGATACTTAGCTACCTTCACCTCTACCTTCACTTCAGCTCCACTGACCCTGGGAGGCTAATGTGAATTCCTTCTGAGTGCTTCATATAGCTCAGCCATTGCACTGGATTTCACATTGCTTCTTATTTTTGTCCCATCTTAGTCAGCTAGACTACAAATATCTTGAGAGTAGCGATTTTATTTAATGGTTCTGTCAATGTCCTAGGGTGCTTAACATCATGTTCTGCATATTTCAGATACTCAAAACCTTGACTAAAAGTTGTAGGTTTGTACAGTATGACTATTTTTTACATAATACAGAGGTAAATGTTATCTTTATATACATACATAGTTGAATATTTGCATGGAAAAGGACATAAAAAGATGTACATTAAGGTATTAAATGACTGTTTTTAATTTTATATAGCATAGATTATTTTGACAATAAAAACCTTATATTTGGGGAACATAAGGCTGCTTACAATACTGGTTATTTTAATAAGCTCTAGACAATAGATGGCCCTTTGAAAACTACACTGTTATACTTTTAATACTGTCATCAGTTTTCCCAGCACCTTTATGTGGAGAAGAGTAGATGGATTTAGGAGTAATTTTTGTATGCAAACAACATTAAAGAGGACTCACAGGTTACCATTCAGAGACTGTACTCTGGATCCTCACACAAGACCCTGCACATGGGTCAAAGTTCATTAAATAAATCACATAAAGTGATAAGGTTAAAAAGGAAATGTGAACAAGTCAGTAGATGACGCAGATAAGGGAGAGTAAAGCATTTGGGCGTAAGTGGCACTTGAGGCAAGTCACTGAGAGCAAACAGGACAGGATAAAAGGCATTTCTCTAAAACAATACTAACAGTGAGGTGGAGAAACGATAGAAAATGCAGAGAACGTGATCAACTAAGTGGACCAATACGAAAGAAGCCAAGCATATAGGGGAGAATGGTGAGAAACAAAGCCAGAGAAACCCACCATAGACAGAGTGTGAATAACCTGGAAAGCCAGCTTATTCTGAGGTGGGCGCACTTTTCCTAAATCCTCACTTTTTTTTGAAGATTTGAGGAAAATCTTTTTCTTTAATACTTCAACAAACTTGCTGTATCACAGAAATTGTGCAGTTTCCTTAAAAAAAAAAACAAAAAACAAGAGCTTATAGATTTGCTTATTCCACAGTCTAGGAGGCCTCACAAATCAGTGAGGAATCTTTTCCTCATTTTCCCTGTGTTTAGTTGGGCAGTCCAGTTTTCACAGCTGTTTACTTTCCATAGTGTGACCTTCCCAGCTCCTGTGAAGGTGGAAAAGAGTAGCTGCCAGGTGAGGCCAGGGAAGGAGGGGATGTGGCGAAGCAACTGCTCCATACATGTATGTACGTGTATACACACATGTGCGTGTATACATGTATGTGCGTGCGTGCTCAGTCACTGCAGTCGTGTTCGACTCTTTGCGACCCCATGGACTGTAGCCCGCCAGGCTCCTCTGTCCATGGGATTCTCTAGGCAAGAATACTGGAGTGGGTTGCCATTTCCTCTTCCAGAG
Organism: Madoqua kirkii; assembly: GCA_006408675.1. NCBI lineage: Eukaryota > Metazoa > Chordata > Mammalia > Artiodactyla > Bovidae > Madoqua > Madoqua kirkii. The sequence goes on from SJYC01049440.1 coordinate 10,663, forward strand.
GATCTTTCCAACCCAGGGATCAAACCTGAGTCTCCTACATTGCAGGATTCTTTGCTGCTGAACCACCGGGGAAGCCCCAAAATACATATGGACTCGCAACTACTCTTCTTGTTTTTAGCTCCTTCTGTGTCCCAACTTTCTGAAATTTCCAAATGTCTTCAATTCTTGAACATATCTGGTGTTTATATGTTACAAACTGGCCTACCCTTCAAATCATTCAGCTTTCTCCAGACTGCTTAGTTACAACTGCTTTCTAGCTTCTAGAATTCTGGTACCATTTCTCACCTGTTTTTAATCTTCTTTCCCATATTTTTGGAGTTGCTGTTCCTTGTGGCTTTTATACCTTTAAAAAAATCCCTTTCCTGTGTAAATTGATACAGTCACTATGGAAGAGAGTATGGAGATTTCTGTTAAAAACTAAGTATAAAACCACCATATGACCCAGCAATCCCACTCGTAGGCATAAATCCTGAGGAAACCAGAATTGAAAAAGACACATGTACCCCAAAGGTCATTGCAGCACTATTTACAATAGCTAGAACATGGAAGCAACCTAGATATCCATTGACAGATGAGTGGGTAAAGAAGCTGTGGTACGTATATACAATGGACTATTAATCAGCCACAAAATGGAATGCATCTGAGTCACTTCTAATGAGGTGGATGGAACCTAGAGCCTATTATACAGAGTGAAGTCAGTCAGAAAGAGAAAAATAAATACTGTATACTAACACATATATATCGGAGAAGGCAATGGCAACCCACTCCAATACTCTTCCCTGGAAAATCCCATGGACAGAGGAACCTGGTAGGCTGGAGTCTGTGGGGTCGCTAGGAGTCGGACGCGACTGAGCGACTTCACTTTCACTTTTCACTTTCATGCATTGGAGAAGGAAATGGCAACCCACTCCAGTGTTCTTGCCTGGAGAATCCCAGGGACGGGGGAGCCTGGTGGGCTGCCGTCTCTGGGGTCGCACAGAGTCGGACACAACTGAAGTGACTTAGCAGCAGTAGCAGCAACACATATATATGGAATCTAGAAAGGTGGCACTGATGAAATTATTTGCAGGACAGTAATGGAGACAGACATAGAGAACAGACTTACAGACATGGGGGTGAGGCACAGGGAGGAAGGAGTAGGTGAGGTGTATGCAAAGAGTAACAGGAAAACTTACATTGCCATATGTAAAACAGACAGCAGATGGGAATTTACTGTATGACTCAGGGAACTCAAACTGGGGCTCTGTAAGAACCGAGAAGGGTAGGGTTAGGAGGCAGGTAGAGGGGGAAGTTCAAGAGGGAGGGGACATATGTATACCTATGGCTGATTCATGTTGATGTTTGGCAGAAACCAACACAATTCTGTAAAGCAATTATCCTTCCATTAATAAATAATTTAAAAAACTTTTGCTAAATATACTTTATAAAATTAAGGCAGCACTCAGCTACCTTAAAATAACACATATATTATAATTACCAATGCATGTATATTTTTACCTCCACTCGGCAGTGAGTTTCCTAAGAACAAGACTATTCCACTCATCTTTTTATCCCTAACAATAAAGATCTGATATATAGTAGGTAAGAGATACTTGCTAAAGTGAACCAAATTGACTTGATATGCAGAAGAGTTTTCTGAGAAAGTTTTTGGAGATATACATATATACATATATATGTGTGTGTGTGTGTGTGTGTGTGTGTGTGTGTGTAGATATATATATATATAAAAGCTTGTTTAGAACTGATTATGGGTCATTCTAAATACAAATACAGTAGTTTTGACTTCATTATTTGGCTTGTTGTGAAATCACCAAAAATCTTTGTGCTAAGAGGAAATGTATAATAGTGAAAGCTATATTTTTAAAATATTAATCTGTTAGATAAGAGAGAGAAGAATACTTACAAAGAAAATGAACAGGAAGTTTTTACAGTAGAATACTTAAAGAATAACATCTACCACACAGTATGATTGTAAAGATTACTAGAGTTAGATTATGTGAAAGTACATTATAAACTGCAAGATGCTAAGTAAACCTAATTTTTTTTACTTCTATTATTATTGTAGGTATGATGCAATAATTCCTGGAAGATAAGTTTAAAAAATAGGATTTATAATCAAGAGATTTAAGAAAAAACTAGCAACCTTTGGATTACAAATAAACATGTTGCCGCTGCTGCTGCTAAGTCACTTCAGTTGAGTCCGATTCTGTGCGACCCCAGAGATGGCAGCCCACCAGGCTCCCCCCGTCCCTGGAATTCTCCAGGCAAGAACACTGGAGTGGGTTGCCATTTCCTTCTCCGATGCATGAAAGTGAAAGTGAAGTTGCTCAGTCATGTCCGACTGTTAGCAACCCCGTGGAATTGCAGTCTACCAGGCTCCTCCATCCACGGATTTTCCAGGTGTGGGGTGCCATTGCCTTCTCTGATATAAACATGAGAGAGAGGGAAAAGAGAAAGGTGAAAGTTGATACTCTAATTAGAGGAAAACAGAGAGAAAACCAGGAGGGTAAGCAACGTTCATCTCACTCTACCACAGTGCCTTTCATCTCACTCTCAGTGCCTTCCTCCAAGTTCTCATTAAATGCAAAAGAAATAGACAAATTATGAAACATCTCTCAGCTTCAATTTCTGTATCTGTATAAAGGAATATAATCAGAGAAGTATAATAAATGACAGCCTATGTAACACCAAACACGACAGCTGATATATCACAGAATGCTAGTCTTGCTTTTGTTTTGTTTTGTTTACGTTGACTTCCCTGGTGGCTCAGACGGTAAAGCGTCTGTCTACAATGCGGGAGACCCGGGTTCAGTCCTTGGGTTGGGAAGATCCCCTGGAGAAGGAAATGGCAATCCACTCCAGTATTATTGCTTGGAAAATCCCGTGGACGGAGGGGCCTCGTAGGCTACGGTCCATGGGGTCCCAAAGAGTCGGACACGACTGAGCGACTCCATTTTCACTTATTTTAAAAGAACAAAAACAAAAAACTGAACACATCACCCTCTTACAAAGTGATTTATTCCTAAGAGGCCCTGGAAGTGACTAGGTAATTCTCCTGAGCTATGCATCATTCCAATGAATTAGCTTGCCAGTGGGCATCACTAAGACTAAAGTCTGTGCCTGACAAGTTGCTTCAGTTTGACCCTTTGTGACTCCAAGGACTGTAGCCCGCCAGGCTCCTCTGTCCATGATTCTCCAGGCAAAATTACTGGAGTGGGTTGCCGTGTCCTTCTCCACAGAATGTTCCCAACCTAGGGATCAAACCCATTCACGTCTCTGTCTCCTGCACTGGCAGGCAGGTTCTTTTCCACTAGCACTAGCTGGGTCATGGGAATTCTCTGGAGGTCTGACAGTTAGGACTTGGTGCTTTCACTGTCATGGCCCACGTTCAATCCCTGGTCCTCGAACTAAGATCCCACAAGCCACATGGAGAAGGCAAAAATATAAAAAATAAAAGACTGAAGAGATCAATACAAAACAGTCAAGTGGAAGGCTAGACAAACACTAAGCCACTCGATAATATACAAAAATTTTGTTCTGAAATAATTTAATTACAAAGACAGAGGTTTACAATCCTGCCCACTTAAAATGAATGACTGCTTCAGCTTAAAAAATTATATATATGTAATTATCTGCATATCAATACATGAATGATATATGAATTAACTGTGAGGTAGGCAGGCAGTTTAATGAACAGAAAATCACCACTGGTGAGATGGCATAATCCCGAGCAGCCAAAGGTTTTAGTGGCTATGCAAAATCCCCAACACTTCCCAAAGTCACTTCCTGGTTACGGGTTCTTTTATTGTTAGTGTAAAAGAAACTACATTACATAGTAGTTTGGGGAGCTTTCCATCCAAACTCAGTTCTTTTGAAGCAGCAGTCCTAGATGTGAAGCTACCCATAAAATCCACTGCATGAAGACTTCCTGTTTCAGTAAGTCACCTACAGAGACAACATTTATCATAAGCTCCGTCACACACAGCACTTTCAAAGAATCAGCAGGTCTCAGCTCTCAGAGTCACACTGATAAAGGAATATAACAAGCCTCAGGTGCCCAGTTTGGTTATATCTCCAGCTGTCAGATTTTCTTGCCCCAAAGTAAAAGTAGTGCATTTATAAATTATTACCTTGAACTTATTAAAAAAAAAAAAGAAACCAAGCCAAACAAATTTGAGGTTATTAGTAGTTGAAACAAGGAACCACCTTTATGTAACTCAGGTTGGTTACCATGTCTGTTTAGGGCAGAGACTGCCTCCACCACCCAGACAGCATCTCTTTAAATAGGCAGCATGATCAGGGGTAATAAAGCCTACAACTTAAAAAAAAAAAAGAAAAGCCAGAGGTCTTTATTATTTTTACTAATTTAATTCTACTAGCTTATTAAAATATTCTTTGGAAATATTTCCCAATGGTTAGCAGTTAACAGCCATGGTTATTCCTTCTTGTGCCAAGTTTTCTGTAGGGATTACTTATCAATACCAGCAAGTAGTTTATTATATAAAAAAAAACTCATTAAATCTTGCTTAACACCACTAGTAATAGTATAGAGCATGTTTACTATTATGTTTAGTATTAATATGTAAGACATGTCTGTTTTAGACAACATTAAAATGTTTTCTAAACTGCAGAATATGATCAACAGAGGAGTGTGAAATAAATAAATTCAATGCGTCCTAACATATTCTTTAAAGAAAAATAGTTTACATCACACTTAGTAAAGTGTATTTCATAAACTTTTGCTTCAGACATACAAATATTGTGTATATATTAGATCACAATATGTGTTTTTTAATGTGAGTTAAAAAATAACAGCCATCAATAAAAATCTTCTGAAAAGCAGCTTCCATTATTCCATTTTGAGATATAAAGCTTAGGTCAGTGACTCAACTAGCTCTTATGACTTTTCTAAATTATTCAACATGATAGTCTATTCTTATCAATCTGTTAGAAAAATCCTCAAGAAAACTGAGGATTTCCTCAAGAAATTGATAAATGGAGTCAAAGAAATACCTGTACTCCAACTCAAGAGGGTGAGCCTATAAAGTACTTACAGAGATTATCCTTTACTAAGCACGTGAGTAAACCTTTCTACACTATAGTGGTGAGGGGGAAAAAAAAAAAAACTGGAATGAATCTCTCCAGAAAGCATGATACTCTACTGCAGAAAAATAATGAAGTACTTCAGTTTTTAAAATTTTTATCATGCAAAAATCTCAAAGTTATATAATGATTCCCCCATGTAACTATACCTAGTTTCAATAATGAAATGATTTTGAAGAAAATCCCAGATATTATATTACCTCATCAGTAAATATTTGATTACAGCTTACCTATAGACTTGAAATATTCTTTAGAATAGATGGATTACTTGCTATTTGAAAATTTGCAACATAAATGTGAAAAACTAAAAGGCCAGACAGAGACCTGTGGATGTTGAGGTTATAGTACCTAGTCAGACATTTCAGCCATTCAGGAAGATCAGTCCAAATGGTCACTGAAAACACAAAATGGACTGAAAGTGAAAAAAAAACACAACAATGGACAAAATTAAAGCAACTGATTCCAGAAGAACTGAAACCATGGATTGTCGATGACTTGAACCTGCAGGCAAAAATGGTCTAATATTTTACTAATATTTTCTGCCAAGAAGAATACAGACCTCCATTCTAGATGATAACACAAGTTTTAAGAGGAGAGAAATATATTAATGAAGTCGTGGGAGTAGTAGAGTATTTACATTTAAAATTAGGCACTCAACTAATGCACAAATTAGAGAAGCCAAAGATCTGAGAACTTCACAAATCTCAGTGATTCACCTACGTCAATTTCTTTCTCACTGTAATGACAGTAATTACATTAATAGGAGCAATGTCAATTTGGTTTTGGGTTTTTTTAAGTCTTTCTTTATTATTAACTACTTGGACAATTTTCTGAAGTCTGGCACATACTTTTTCAGCTTTGTTTAGAGCCAGTAATTGTGAAGTAGCTCCTCTTGAGGAATAGTGGAAGGCTGTGTGACGGTCACTAACACATACTGTTAACATCTAAAACCAAACGTAGTAACTCTTATACAATTGATATCCCCTGATTTTTATACTTATTATTTTTAATTGAGGTATAAATTTACATGGAGTACACAAGTGTAAAATGTACAGTTCAGTGAACTGATACATATTCATACATATATCTGGGCTTCCCAGGTGGCACAATGGTAAAGAATCCACCTGCCAATGCAGAAGACCCAGGTTTGTTCCCTGGGTTGGGAATATCCCCTGGAGAAGGAAGTGGCACTCCACTCCAGTAGACATACCTGGAAAATTCCATGGACAGAGGAGCCTGGCAGGCTACACTCCATGGGGTTGCAAACAGTGACACAACTGAGCACGTATATACCTACGTAACCATCCAGTGAGAGAACATTTTCAGCACTCCAGTAGGCTTTGTGTGCTTCTTCCCAATCAATGATCCTCATTCACTACCACCCAGATGCAAGAAATTAGTTTTGCCTATTTTGAACATGTATTACTGAAATTATATAGTAACCACTTATTTGTCTGTTTTTTCTGAACATTAATTTTAGATTCATCTATTTGGTTGCAGATATTAGCAGCTTGTTCTTTTCCTTTTCTAAAATAATTGGGGGAGGGAGTAGTTCATGTTTATTAGTCTGTATAATGACTTAACGTTCTGTTTGAACATTCTTGAACACATTTGTTTTGGTATGCAAAGATATGCATTTTCTCGGGCATATACCCAGAGTGGAATTTCAGGGTCACAGAGTATTCACATGTAGAAATAACTAAAATGTCCACCATCTGATGAATGCAATATGTCCATACAATCCGTACAATGCACAAAGAAGCGAGCTGCCTCCAATGAAGCGACTCACAAGAAATTACAAAGCTTCTTATATCAGAGGACAGGTCTCGGGACTTCCCTGGTGGTCCAATGGTAAAGAATCCACCTGCCAATGCAGGGGATACCAGTTTCACCCCTGGTCTGGGAGGATACCACGTGCCTTGGGGCAACTAAGGCCCTATGTCACAACTACTGAAACCTGCACACCTAGAGCCCAGTGCTCCACAAGAGAAGCCACTGCAATGAGAAGCCCTTGAGCCCCAGCTGGAGAGGAGCCCCTGCTGGCCACCACTAGAGAGAGTCTGCACACAGCAGCAAAGACCCAGCACAGTCATAAATAAGTAAATAAGTAGTATTTTTTTTAAGTTACCAAGAGGAAATCTTATAAATTCTCATCAAAAGAAAAATTAATTTTGAAATTATCTGTGGTGATGTATGTTAACTAGACTTACTGTGGTGATCATTTTCCAATATATACAAATAAACATTATGTTCTACACCTGAAACTAATATTATATGTCAATTACACCTCAATACAATTTTTTTTATAAATATATGATTTTTTTCCTTGATGAATCTACTCAAGATGAATAATAATCACATTACACCACTTGAGCAACACCCTTAGGGGTTAATCAAGTAAACAAGGCTGTTCTGCCCAGACTGCTCTGCTTTAGGACCTTGTTACCTCTCTTGCTATCAGCCTGTCAGTGACCACTTCTTGATGTATGCAATTCCCTCTTCCTTCTGTGCTTCTACTCTTTGAATACTGACAACAACAATAACAACAACAACAAATGCGTAAGCTTGTTGGAAATGCATATAAAATAGAACACAAAGGCTTTAAGACTGAATGTCTGATGTACGCAACTTTGGGGTGCATAGATCCTAAGATATCTGTGTGTTAGTCCTCAGCTTTGATGCAGAGAGCTGGTGCTTCTTAAGAAAAATGACACCATGTGCAGCTTTACTACAACATGGATAAAATCTTCAACAAATTAATTTATAATTCTAATTTACATGAATGTTAACATATTCTATATAGATTTTGTGAAAAAATAATACATTTAGCCCTCTCTGTTCTGAAATATGAGTAGAATAGAATAAAACTGTAGAAAGATAATTACATTTTCACTGATGTGTAAATTTTCTGCCCTATATAAAACTAATGCATCTAGCAAGCTACAGAGGATGATATATTTCCGATAATAATCTAGTTTCATGAAAATGTTTGTGTTATTTACATATAATAAACTAGAAGTAACCAAAGTCCAGTTATTGGAGTCCAAAGCAGAACAGCCATTAAATTTACAACTATGAAAATCACATAGGAATTTAATAAATTAAAAAAAGCAGAATCTCAAAAGTATATCCAACTTGGTTTACACCAAAGTACATATATGTATGGAGAAGGAAATGGCAACCCACTCCAGTATTCTTGCCTGGAGAATCTCATAGACAGAGAAGCCTGGCAGGCTACAGTCCATGGGGTCGCAAGGGTCGGACACGATTTAGCAACTAAAAAACCACCACTACCACCACCACCACATGTATGTATATGACAGAATATATACATATACACATTTACACACAACTGAGCAAAGAGTTGCTCTAATTTTCTGTGATGTTACAATTCTGTCTACAAAATTAACACCCAAATAAACAAAATCCAAACAAGCTTCAAGAACTGGAATGATCATTAACCTCTTTATAGGCTGGATGTTCAAATCCCAACAATCTAATTATTATTTAGATTCATCCATCTCTGAAGTAGTTTATATCAATAACATAAAGTAGAAAAAGAAGCACAGCAACCACACATACAGACACAAAAACTATTAACTTTTAATTTCACAGTACAAGCATCAGTTTAAATTACCTGCAAAAGCCTTTTAATCAAAGAAACATTTAGAATTATTTAAATCACAAGGTATTTACTGTTTCAGCTTTCTATCATTCAAACTGGTGAACTCCTGTATTTATCCTTTAGATATTAGCACCACTAGATTAAAAACGATCACTCTGTGTATTTTTTTTAAAAATATGGAAAAATGATCAGAAGTTCTAATTAATTTATCATCTCTGGTGGGGGTGGAAAACATGACATGCAATTACTTCCAAGTTTTTCTTTTCTCTTTTATGGCCAACAAGACAAAGTCCAAAATCTGTACTGTGACCCACAGCCAATCAAGATCAGGCTCTGCTCACATCTCCAGCTTCACTTCCCACTGTACCTTATCCAGATAAAAAGCTAGAGGTAGAATAAGGAACACTGTTAATAATATCCTCCATTGTGATTTTACTCTAAATTTCAAAAATATACTATGAAAAATTATTAATCAATTAGCCAATGCTATCCCTCCTTCAGTTCAGTCGCTCAGACATGTCCGACTCTTTGCAACCTCTTGGACTGCAGAATACCAGGCCTCCCTGTCCATCACTAACTCCCAAGTTTACCTAAACTCATGTCTGTTGATTTGGTGATGCCGTACAACCATCTCATCCTCTGTCATACCCTTTTCCTGCTCTCAATCTTTCCGAGCATCAGGATTCTTTCAAATGAGTCAGCTCTTCGAATCAAGTGGTCAAAGTATTGGAGTTTCAGCTTCAGCATCAGTCCTTCCAATGAATATTCAGGACTGATTTCCTTTAGGATGGATTGGTTGGATTTCCTTGCAGTCCAAGGGACTCTCAAGAGTCTTCTCCAAAACCACAGTTCAAAAGCACCAATTCTTTGGCGCTCAGATTTCTTTATAGTCCAACTCTCACATCCATACATGACTACTGGAAAAACCATAGCTTTGACTACATGGCCCTTAGCTGGCAAAGTAATGTCTCTCCTTTTTAATATGGTGTCTAGGTTGGTCATACTTTTTCTTCCAAGGAACAAGCATTTTTTAATTTCATGGCTGCAGTCACCATCTGCAGTGATTATGGACCCCAATAAAATAAAGTCAGCCATTGTTTCCCCATTGATTTGCCATGAAGTGATGGGACCAGATGCCATGATCTTCGTTTTTTGAATGTTGAGCTTTAAGCCAACTTTTTCACTCTCCTCTTTCACTTTCATCAAGAGTCTGTTTAGTTCTTCACTTTCTGCCATAGGGTGGTGTCATCTTTAATGTCTCTGCTTTTTAATATGCCATCTAGGTTGGTCATAACTTTCCTTCCAAGGAATAAGCATATTTTAATTTCATGGCTGCAATCACCATCTGCAGTGATTTTGGAGCCCCCAAAAATAAAGTCTGACATTGTTTCTACTGTTTCCCCATCTATTTGCCATGAAGTGAAGGGACTGGATGCCATGATCTTTGTTTTCTGAATGTTGAGCTTTAAGCCAACTTTTTCACTCTTCTCTTTCACTTTCATCAAGAGGCTCTTTAGTTTTTCTTCACTTTCTGCCATAAGAGTGGTGTCATCTGCATATCTGAGGTTATTGATATTTTTCCCAGCAATAGTATATATCATATATACACATGGCTTATACCCATCAATCATTTACTTGATGCTTCTAAACACAATCCTAGGTTTATATTGTTCCTGGGCTTGAACTGGTAGAAGGGTGAATGACAGGTCTGGGATTTACTTACTCTCTGTCAATGTGAAAAAGCTTGAGCATTTGCAACTGTATGTCAATAAAATTTTTTTAAAATCTGATGAGTATGCTAGTATTTCTCTTTAAGGTAAATATTAGTTTCTTTTCAATTAAAAAACACTAGAAAAAAAGTTTCAGTAAGTTATTTATCTGGCTGAGTTTCAGATTTCTTGCTTGTAATATGTGAGTGGTGCTAATAGTTAACATTCACTGAATATTGGCCACATTCCAGACCCTCTGCTCTGTGCTTTACATTCATTATCTCAGTGAATACTTTCAACAATCCTTTAACGTAGGATTTAATATTATCCCCATTTTCCACATGCAAAACTGAGACTTGGAGGTCAAGTGAATTGTTAAAAATCCTACAACTAATGAATGTCCTAGTAGGAATTCAAGACCAGGTACCAGACCATAATCCAGAGTATAAACTCATCTATGTTCAATAAAGTTAAATAACCCTTCAAATATCTAGCAGAGTAGAGTGTCTTTCGAAAATGGTAATAAACTGTGGTTGTGGATTTTAAAATAAAATCTGCCTCTAGGTATCTTTGCTTATGAAAGAGGTTCTCAACTTTGTTGTATGTTCAGATCACAAGGGCTATCTCAAAACAAACCAAAACCAAAACTTTGCTCACATTTCTTCCCATACAGATGAAATCAATATCATTGGGACCTAGGTATATGTTTTATTTTTATTTTCAAAATCTTTGAGACCTAGGTATGTGTTTTATTTTGTATTTTTAAAGCTTCTGGAGTTCTGATTCCCAGTAAGATGGAGAAGCACATGCCACCCTATCTCTCCCACTGACTGCAATTATAAACTTGAACAGATTGCATGAAGCAGCTATTTGAGGGTTCTGAAAAGTAAAAAGTAATAAGAAAAAAAGCAGGTGGATTGGGGAAGAGTACCAGAATTCTCAGCCCCACTAAACCATCAAAAGATAAACCATAAGTTTATCTTTCCTTTCTTTCTTTTTTTCACTTAAACTCAAGGTGTCCTGAAACCCAGTGGCACAGACAGAAATATTTCCACAAGCAGCCCTTTATTTCCAGCACAAGAAGAAGAAAAATGGTCTCCCAATATATAGACAGAGTAGAAGAAATCTTGTTTTTATAATATTCTCTTTTCTCTTTTTCTATTCTCTTGATCCTCAGGTCCCAGTGACTAGTAGGCACTTTGAATTTAAAGGAGGGGGTCCTTCCTCTCAGATGAGAAGAACTGTGGTCCCAAGAAGGTACGGGGAACTCTCCTACTTATTTTTTTCTCTCTGTCCTCTCACTTCTTGGCCCAGATATGGGTACATAGTAAGAAGTATGTGACAGAGTAGGCAAATAAAGCCTCCAAAGACCATAAAGGGTGCCTCAGGAAACTGGCATGTATGCTGGAGATGGCAGAAAGGGAGAAGATCCAGGAAGCAACTCCATATAAAAGTGTTTTTGTACTTCTAGTCCCATGAATACTTCACATATAAATTTGATCCTGACCAGCATCTCACAGGTTGTGAGAGCTGACCTACGGGGTGGATTCTTACCCAGGTCCTAGAATGGCCACTGAATGGTGCACATGTAAGACTGATCTCAATAGCAGCGCAAGGCTTTGAATATGGGAGAGACAAAACTCCTGAAGGCTCTCTGGATCCAACCAACTTGTTTGACTGGTAAAATGAATACTTCAAAAATCTCCATAGATTTAAATAATACCCAGAGTCTCATAACCATCAGAGATGTCCAGGATGAAACCCTGAAGTATTCAGCATGTGAAGAACCAGTAAAATCTCCACTTGCATGCAAAAAGGCAACCAACAAATGTCAATACTGAGGCGATACAGTTGTCAGAATCATTGATAAAGACTCTAAAGCAGATAGGACAAATATGCTCCAAGAAGTAAGAGTAAATCTTGTTGAAGTGGCTGGAGGGATAGAATGATACACTTTTCATTAAAAGTAAAAATTGTAAAGAAGAACTAAATACAAATTTGAGATCTATAAAACAGAATAACCAAAACAAAAAACCTCATTAGATGAGCTCACCAGTAGAATGAAATGACAAAAGAAAGAGCAGTAAAATGAAGATATAGTAATAGAATTTAACAATTGAATTTAAAAAAATTACACTTGTTCCTCTGCCTTTTCTAAAACCAGCTTGAACATCTGGAGGTCCACGGTTCACGTATTGCTGAAGCCTGGCTTGGAGATTTTGAGCATTACTTTACTAGCATGTGAGATGAGTGTGATTGTGTGGTAGTTTGAGCACTCTTTCTTTGGGACTGCAATTAAAATGAAACTGATGTTTTTGAGTCCTGTGGCCACTGCTGAGTTTTCCAAATTTGCTGGCATATTGAGTGCAGCGCTTTCACAGCATCATCTTTCAAGATTCGAAATAGCTCCACTGGAATTCTATCACCTCCACTAGCTTTGTTCATAGTGATGCTTCCTAAGGCCCATTTGACTTCATATTCCAGGATGTCTGGCTCTCGGTGAGTGATCACACCATCGTGATTATCTGAGTCATGAAGATCTTTTTTGTACAGTTCTTCTGTGTATTCTTGCCACCTCGTCTTAATATCTTCTGCATCTGTTAGGTCCATACCATTTCTGCTCTTTATTGAGCCCACCTTGCATGAAATGTTCCCTTAGCATCTCTAATTTTCTTGAAGAGATCTCTAGTCTTTCCCATTCTGTTGTTTTACTCTATTTCTTTGCATTGATCACTGAGGAAGGCTTTCTTATCTCTCCTTGTTATTCTTTTGAATTCTGTATTCAAATTTCCCTCGTTACCTCTCAGAAAATCCCTGAAGAATACGGTTGGTCCAACATAGAAACTAGATAGTGATACCTGAAGAAAAGATTATTGAATATCATTTTATACCTTATATTTCTTTTCTTGGTAGAGGTATAATTAAATTGAATGTCAGTGATTATCACCTTTGGAATTAGGAATTAATTCTTATGTCCTTTTAAAGCTTATATTTTTAAAGCATGTAATATTTCAACTGTACACTTAACCACTACATGGTGAAACTACATGACACATATCAGTCCGGGATGTCTCAGATCTGGGCTCTAGTTCCAATTCTGTGGCAAGTTAGTTTATCTTACCTTGACCAAATCACTTAATTTCTTTCATTTTTAAAATGATGTAGTTTAGAGTCGACAATGCCAAAGTTCCTTAGAGGTCCAAAACTTGAGAAAGAGCGGAAGTTTTGTTGGTCCTGACTTTTATTCATTTACTTACTTGTTTTTGGCTTCCCTGGGTCTTCTTTGTCGCACGTGGGCTTCCTCCCGTTGCAGCAAGCGGGGCTACTCTGTACTGTGGTGTGTGGGCTTTTCACGGTGGTGGCTTCTCTTGTGGAGTGTGGGCTTCCGTGTGCACACGCTTTAGGAGTTGCAGCATTTGGGCTTCAGTAGTTGGGCTCTAGTGCAAGGGCTTAGTATCTGTGGCACATGGGCTTAGTTGCCCTGCAGCGGGTGGAACCCTCCCAGACCAGGGATCAAACCTGTGCAGGCAGGTGGATTCTTAACCAATGGAACACCAGGGAAGTCCGATCTGGACTTCATATGTCTATTAAATCAGTCTAAGTTATCTCACAGCAAACTCACAGCCATCTTTTTCACATAAGTGTTGACAATCAGACTTTAAGTCAGACTTAAAATGTAGAATAGGATTTTTGAATCAAAAGTAAGATTTTTTGTTCAATTCATTGCTTATTCATTTAATGTTAAATCTTGATTCTGTCAACCAGCTACTGTATTAGCTCCCTCACCTCAAGCATTGTTATGTGAGGATTTCATTAGTGTGTTCTTGCAAGGATCTCCATAACATTCACAATTGAACTGAATGGAACCAAAACATAGAGCTCTATCGTTTAGCATCCGTGATGATAATGATTCAATTTTCTTTAGTGAGGTGGGCAAAACAACTACAAATCTCTTCAACTGTCTTATTAGCTAGCTCATATTTCTATATGTCTTCTAGAATACTACTAAAAGCTACCAAATTCTTTCCTGAATAAAAATATATGATAGAGACCTTTGGTTTAACATGACAGATAAAATTTAGGCATTTCACCCCATGCCTTTCCAAAAGCCCAGTGAAATGCCAAAAGGAAGAAAACAGAACAAGTAAAATAGGTGGGAAAAAAGCAGACTAGAGATGTTAACGTTTTGGAAGTGAGAAGTAAACAAGCCAAAATAGTAACTGACTTAGGACATCTGAGAAAGCTAACATGCAGGTGCTGCAGAATAACTTAATGTTAAGATTAATATTATCATAGTAATCATATTGACAGAAATTTTATAGTTCTGTTGGTAACTTGAGAGGAAGAATTAATAAAATACAGATAATGAAGAAAAAATTTTTAAAAAGTAAAATATCAGTACTTTTTCATTCTAAAGGAAGAAGGAATACAAATGTACTAGGAAGGAAATACAACAGTGCTCTCATAGCTCAGCTATGAATGCTATGTCCACCACAAAGGTAGAAAAACATTTTATGTATGACATAAATATATTGGGAGAATGTGAGGAGTGTATATATGTGACTAGGGATGTGAAGTATGAGAAAAATCAATAAACAATATCTAATGTTGGGAAAAAAAAATTTAGAATAAAGGAGCTATCTAGAGGACACTGTTTACACTTGATGTTAGGCAAAAACCTGAAAAGTAATAGAGGACATTGTTTAAAAAGTTGAAATGCTTAATTGTAGGGATCAGGCTTTTAAAATCGACACAGGTTATTTTCATTAAAATTATATTATAAAAAACATATATCTCCAGATTATCTCCAAAATATACAAGCATCTCAATAAAAAAATAATAATAATAAATAACTCAATCAAAAATGGGCAAAAAGCTTAAGCAGACATTTCCCCAAAGAAAACAAACTGATGGTTAATAGACATATAAAAAACTGGTCAACATTCTTATTATCAGAGAAAGACATATCAAAACTACAATGAGGTACCATGTCAAATCGGTCAGAATGGCCATCATTAAAAAAATCTAAAACAATAAATGCTGGAGAGGATGTGAAGAAAAGAGAAACCTCTTGCACTGTTGGTGGGAATGTAAAGTGATACAGCTACTATAGAGAACAGTATGGAGATGTCTTAAAAAACTAGAAATAAAAGTACCATATAACCCAGCAATCCTACTACTGGGCATATACCCTGAGAAAATCACTATTCTAAAAGACACATGTACTCCAATATTCATTGCAACAATATGTACAATAGTCCAGATATGGAGGCAACCTAGATGTCCACTGACAGATGAACTGATAGAGAAGCTATGATACACATATACAATGGAATATTATTCAGCCATAAAAAGCAACAAATTCGAGTCAGTTCTAGAGAGGTGGATGAACCCAGAGCCTGTTATATTGTGGAAAACAAATAATACAATTAGTTAACATACTTATGAAGTGGGAACTCAAATAATTCTTTCTGAGGGGGAGAAAAATGTTTTGTCAGACTTACAACTTACTATAACACATACGCAAATGTGCACACAGATATTTCCAAAGAGATAAAGCACATGGGACAAATATTAACAACTTGTAAATCTAAGTATTATTATGTATACTCACTACCATATCTTTTTTAGTTTTTTGTAAAAATTTGAAAATTTTCTTCATATAAGTTGAAAAAAATAAAACAAAAATTTAAACAATGTTTTGTACTACATATACAAACCAAGTGCTCATTATGCATCAATCACTGTCTTAGGTGATTATATACATTATCTAAATTTAATCTCCACAACAAATCTGTAAGTAGATATTATTATTACTCTAGTCTTATGGAGAAAAAAAGAAACTTGGAGAGGCAATCTGACTCCAGGACTCTCTCTTTAAACCACTTGAAGAAGAAAATAATAACAAGACTCTAAAACTTGTTTTGGGGACTAGTGGCCCAGTGGTTAAGACTGCCTTCCAACGCCAGGAGTGCAGGTTCGATCTCTGATCAGTGAACTAAGATTCCACACGCCACAGTGCGGACAAAAATTAAAATAAATAAATAAATAAATAAAACTTGCTTTTAGTTTGTTGTACCCACAGACCCTAAAAACTTGCAAATTTATAGAGAAACTTAAACAATGTTGTAAAAGCACAAATAAAATTTACCCTTACTACCTGTAGATATGCAGATGACACCACCCTTATGGCAGAAAGTGAAGAGGAACTAAAAAGCCTCTTGATGAAAGTGAAAGAGGAGAGTGAAAAAGTTGGCTTAAAGCTCAACATTCAGAAAAAAAAGATCATGGCATCCGGTCCCATCACTTCATGGGAAATAGATGGGGAAACAGTGTAAACAGTGTCAGACTTTATTTTGGGGGGGCTCCAAAATCACTGCAGATGGTAACTGCAGCCATGAAATTAAAAGACGCTTACTCCTTGGAAGAAAAGTTATGACCAACCTAGATAGCATATTCAAAAGCAGAGGCATTACTTTGCCAACTAAGGTCCGTCTAGTCAAGGCTATGGTTTTTCCTGTGGTCATGTATGGATGTGAGAGTTGGACTGTGAAGGAGGCTGAGCACCAAAGAATTGATGCTTTTAAACTGTGGTGCTGGAGGACTCTTGAGAGAGTCCCTTGGACTGCAAGGAGATCCAACCAGTCCATTCTGAAGATCAGCCCTGGGATATTTTTGGAAGAAATGATGCTAAAGCTGAAACTCCAGTACTTTGGCCACCTCATGGGAAGAGTTGACTCATAGGAAAAGACTCTGATGCTGGGGGATTGGGGGCACAAGGAGAAGGGGACGACCGAGGATGAGATGGCTAGATGGCATCAGTGACTCGACGGATATGAATGTGAGTGAACTCCGGGAGTTGGTGATGGACAGGGAGGCCTGGCGTGCTGTGATTCACGGGGTCGCAAAGAGTCGGACACGACTGAGTGAGTGACTGATCTGAATTGAACTGAACTGAACTACCTGTGGAGAACTGGTTCTAGGAACTTCAGAGATAATAAAATCTGTGGCTGTGGATGCTCAAGGTCCTTATCTATAATGCTATATATTATATGCATATAGCCACCTAGGTACATCCTCTGTATACTAGACCTAGATGTTGAGACTACTTATTACATCCAGTACAATGTTAATGCTATGTAAATACAATGTAAATTCTATGTAAAATTCCAGATGCACAGGGCAAATTCAAATTTTGCATTTTGGAACTTCATGGGACCATTTTTCCCCATAATATTTTCTACCCTTGGTTGCTGGAACCCACGGAGGAGAGACCTGTGGACATGGAGGGCTGACGGTGTATCAGTTTTTCTGTTTTGCTGACTGGCTTGGTTCTGGGCTGATAGAGGTTGAGTTTCATGTGTTCAAAATGCTAAGATTTCCTAAGAAACTATGACTATAAAACTAAACATATGATTTTACAATGATTTTACTTTCACCTAGAAAAGAAATATTTTAAAATCTTATTTTAGCTTAAGCCTATATTCTTTCACATGAATGCTTTCAAAAATTTAACACAACAGAACCATACCTTTTAAACAAAATCTTATTGAAAACTCAATAGAGAGACTTTTTCCTCTCTTACTTTTCCTTTCTCATTCTCGTGGAGGAAATTAAGGGTGCCAAGATTTTGTGGGATGAGTATGAAACCAAATGCTTTATATAATACGCAACAGTACACTGTAATGATCACAACTGCCACAAACAGAACTGACTGGTAATAGCTGAAGTTACAAATTTCAATTTAAGTTCGTTAGTGAGAGTTAAGTAATCGAGATAAGGAAAGAACAATAGGCAGAGAAATTGTCATGTACACTATATAGTCACAGAAATAAGTGTCTTATTTTAGAAGGGAAGAGTGTGTCACTCGAAAAGGTGATACCCTTGGACATTTTACCTCTGTCAGAAACATCCTTCCGTTTAACGTACTTTTGCATATTTCACCAGAAACCAAAGACAAAAGAGAACAAAAAAGTCAATTCTTTGTGTCTCCATTTTCTTGTTTGTAAGAAGAAACATTCTTTAACAATATCCTACTTTACAAAGACAGTATAAAAATCATTAGTAACATTTATATGCCAGACTGTTTATTCTAAAGGGTCTCCCATAAACATAGGTGCATACCTATTAGGATATGAAATCACCTATCTACTTTATTTTTGCAACTAAGAAAGAAAAAAGGCTATTATTTGTAGACCAGGGATATATATTTTCTAAATCCTAGAGGAATACAATAATTTTTAACAAACATTTACACGATTCTTTCCAGACTTGATTCAGCAAAAGACTCAAAGCTTAAAAAAAAAAATCCGCAAAATATTTCCCCATATTGTTTCACAGTGAACAAAAAAGCAACCTGCAGATCTGTTTCCACGACTTCATGTCCTCCTACCTTTTATCCACAATCATCCTTCATCAATCTTCCCTTCTCAAATCTTCAAAATTGCCCTTTCTATTGAGGCAATATACATACGTAAGACTCCACAGAAATAATCTTTCCATTGAAAAATACGCAAAGGCCACAAAGGATTAAAAGAAGAGATATAAATAAATGTGTAAATGTTTAACTTCACCCATGAACACATACAGATTTAACTAGATAACATTTTCCTCTGTCAGACTAGCATAGATGAAAAAGTTCTCAATAATATTCAAGGTTTCTAAAGTAGAGAAACAAATACATACACATACTCACTCACACATACACACTCACATAAAAAGTTTAGGGAAATCAGGGAAATTATCTTTCTGGAGGGCAAACTGACAATATGTAACGAGATTACAAATAGGTATGTATTTCTGACATAGAAAGTACATTTCCAGGACTTATCCTAAGGAAATAATCGACCAAGTTTGGACTACAAAGATGTATTTATTACAAGCATCTACAAGGATGTTTAGTATAGTATTATTTATAATTTAAAAATAGGAATAGTTTATCTGTATTATTAAGACCAGCTTATAAACTACTGTACTGTGCAGACTGTGTTAGTAGTGCAGTCATGTCCAACTCTTTGCAATCGTGTGGATTGTAGCTGCCAGGGTCTTCTGCCAATAGAATTCTCCAGGCAAGAATAGTGGAGTAGGGTGCCATTTCCTTCTCCAGGGGAATCTCTCCAACCCAGGGATTGAACCTGGGTCTCCTGCATTGCAGGCAATTCTTTACCATCTGAGCCACCAGGGAAAGTCCAATAAATTACTAACTAAGACATTAAAAATGCATGATCTGTAAGCTGACACAGAAGTTCATGCTGATTAAAAACAAGTTTATAGCACAGTTTGACTGCATTTCTAAAATATGTCCTGATAAACATTTTTTAATTCTGGAAAATTAAATTAATTAAACATAATTAGTGGTTATCTTTGGAGATGCTTTTAAGTAGAATTTTTTTAAAAAGTTGGGCAACAGCAAGGTTTCTTTTTTAAACTATGCCTTTAAAGGCACATTTTTTGCTTTGCTTTTTATTGCTTTTTTTTCCTCCTGGTTACAAAATACATGCATTCATTAAAAAAAGAAAAGGAAGAAAGGAGCCATCAGAAATATATAAACAGAAGTAAAAGACCAAAGGCTGTAATAATTAGCTTCTTCTGTTTAACCTTAGGGCACAGGGCTGTGCTTAACGCTTCAACCCTCTAGAAGCTCTTCTCTTGACTTTTCAGCCTCTCTGTTCTTGAGGCTCTCCCTCTTCTGGCATCCCTTAAATGCACCCTCTTTCTCCCATTCACACAAGCTCCACATCATCTCATCACTCATGACTGCATGCTCAGTAACACCTACATAGTGATGATTTCTTAATCCCTATCTGAAGCCTAAACTTTTCTATGTCTCAGAGTCATATTTGTGCCTATGTGCTGCACACTCCTCAAAGTCAATATATTCACCAAGTCTAACTACTTGCCTTCCCCACCGCCTACTCTGGTCTTGTGTTTCCTATCTCTGGTAAAGGTTTCCTCATTCACTTGGTCTTCCCAACCTCACAAACTCAGTCATCTTTGATCCCTTCCCCTAAAATAACTGGCAAACAAATCCTGCCTACAGTCTACTTCTAAAATCTCCCCCTAGTGCTCGCTTTGGCAGCACATATACTAAAATTGGAACGATACAGAGAAGGTTAGCATGGCTCCTGCGCAAGGATGTCACGCAAATTCGTGAAGCGTTCCGTATTTTTTGTATACCTGTGGCTGATTCATGTCAATGTATGGCAAAACCAATACAGTATTGTAACGTAGAATAAAGTAAAAATAAAATTAAAAAAAAAAATCTCCTCCTAATTCAGCCCTTCCTCTGCATCTCAGTGCCATTTTCAGAGCTAAGGCAGGCCCAGCCACCTCTGACCTGGACTACTTAGGTACCCATTATATGTCATACACATAAAAGGAATTAAGAATATGAATACATATGAGAATATCAATAAAGCAAATTACTACCATCAAGGATATCTTGAAGTAGAGAGATGAAGGAACGTAACTCAAAGTGACAAGTACTACAATGAGAGCAAAAATCCACAACCTCTTTACTATCTGATCTAATTTTATACTGGGAAATATCTTTCTAGAATACAAATCAGATACTGTCTGGTTTTATAAAACCCTTGACGGTTCTACTCCACTGCCTACAGGATAAAGTCCATATGCTTTAAAACCACACAAACACTTCACAATCTGGTCCCAACCTATCTTACACCCTCATCTATTACTTTTCTCTCACTTCACATCCCACAACCCAGTCATGTATAACTGTTGCTGCTTTGACACTATGCTAAACACTTTCACAGCACATAGAGCTTACACGTTCTGCTGGTGGAGACTCCTTCTTCCTTGTGCTCACCAGTGAAGTCCTATCCTACTCTTAATCAAATAACACGCTTCTGTGAAACCTTCATTAACCTTCTCTGCCAGTGTAGTTTTTACACAATCTACTATAATACTTGTCACTTTATGCTGTAATTTGCTTTTCTCTATCACTAGCCTGTGAGATTCTTTTTTTTTTTAATTGTAGTTGGTTTATAATATTATGTTTGTTTCAGGTATACAGCAAAGTGATTAGTTATACATACATATATACATTTTTTTTCAGATTCTTTTCTTTCACAGGTTATTTCAAGATACTGAATAAAGTTCACTGTTCTGTACAGTAAATCCTTATTGATTATTTTATATATATGGTGTGTATATGTTAATCCCATACTCCTAACTTATCTTTTCCTGCAGACTGTGAGATTCGTGGGAACACCTTATTATCCTCTGTATCTTTCCCGAAAACTAGCAAGATGATAAATATTCAAGAAGTGCTTGTTAAATGGATGATATGGTGGAGACAGATTTACAGAGAACCAAAATACACTGATCGCCACCTGATTGGGGAGGGTTCTCTGTCTGGAATCAAGAGTCTATCTAAACATTAAGGCCACTACCCACCATGACCCCCTCCTACCAGGAACCCAAAGATGCTCCTGTTCCTGCTGCCCCTCTGCTTCCTATTCAGCTGGCTATCTTTTCATCCATGCCACAAATAACAGCAGCAAATAATATAGACAGAATCCCCTGCCCTCCGAGGGGCTTATATTCAAGTATAAGGAGAGGCAATTAACAGGTAAACATATATTAATAAAATGACTTCGGACAGTGATCACTGTGATGAATAACGTGAAGTAGACTGATGGGATAGAATGTGGCTGGGGAAAAACACGCTATTTTAAATGGAGGTGGAAAGAAGTCACAGCATGTTTCTCTGAGACAGCAACATGAAAGTTGAGGCCTGAGGAATGAGAAGCAATCAGCTAAGTAAAATTTTGAAGAAAGAATTCTGCATATATAAGGAATTGTAGGTGTAAAAGCTCTGAACCACGAACACAGCTGATTATTTGAGGGACAGAAGGGACAGTGTAGCTTGAGAAAGAAATGAATTTGCAGAAGAAAGCATAGCCCTGTAGTGGTAGCCTGGGTGGAGGCCTATCTGCACCTTCTTGAGTTCAGAATTTTCCAGTTACACCTTCTGTTATCTGCACAGTCCTCTACTTCCTAATATCACAGAAAGAGGGCAATGAAATGGAGTATATAGCACACTCTATTGTCAGGAAGGTATCAAATAGTTCTGAACGTTCCTTTTCTTGTTTCTGTCAATAAAAAGTATTCCCAGATACAATGCCGTAACAGTAATGCTCCCAGAGCGAATGAAAACCTCATCGGCACACAAGAATAAAACCACTTGAAAAGAAAGATGAGTTCTTTCTACTGACTACAAGGCAAGTCAAAATGAGACCCATCATAATTACCCTAGCTTCATTACAGGAAATAAAACACAACACTTTACCAGTCTGAGAATATACATAGGCTACAAATTTATCCTTCGACTTGAATAGATTTTTCCATTTTTGTGTAAACATCATACACTCAATACAAATCCAGACTCAAGTAACTAAAATACATTTCCAGTTTTCACTGACCAAAATTTTCCTTCATCCTTATATAGAAACTAAACAATTTTATTGTGTTTTGAGAAAGCATGAATTTATATACATTATAAACTGACTCTCAGCAGTAATTCTGTGGATGTTTATGTCATAATCTATTTAATTCAAGTACTACTGTGTTGCTAGAGCAAAGTCAATCCATTATATAAATGAATATTCACAAACCTAGCTGCTAAAGCAGCTCAACAGTTGATAGGAACTCAAGCAGTGTGAAATTACACATCTTACTCCTATTCTCAGTAGCATCTGTGGGCTTTGCTAACCCGAACATGAACACAACACTAAATATAAAAAGGTTTTCATTATCCTAGTCAGGTCTTAAAATTCCAGGCTGCTAGTCTTCTAGTGGTAAAAATAAATTCATTCTCAGCATCCTTAAATTCAATTCTGCACCCAGTGATCTCTGGCTAGTGCAGCTGAATCTCTGTATGGGGGGATGAGAAGATTTTTTTCAATCTTCTTTTGAAAAATCATCAGAAGTAGCAGAGGTAATCAACAAAAATCATCTTAAGCTCCCATGCTCTGCCCCTCAGAGGGCAAAGCCTCTTACAATAGGTCTTCGTAATAGTATACAGCCTCATCAGCTATGAAAAATAAGAAAACACTTTAGCCTAAAAAAAGATCTGTCACAGTCTCTAAGCAAATGACATCACAAATTTATCTTTCATTTTCTCTTCTGCATTCACCTAGAGAAGGTCAAAAAAGTGTCTAAATAACCAATGTACCTTCTTCCCAATTTCACATCTTCAAATTGGTTGATTTTATCATTATTCATCATCTCACACATAAATTAATACTCAAAATAAAAAATTCTCCCCTTGGTTGGGAAATAAAAATTGCAAAGTTTCTCCTTGGAGCTCTAGCTTAGTCCTGATGCTGGAACTTCCAGGAAGGAATGTAAACACAGTATCATTGGAAAACCTCTCCAAACACTGATGTATCTCCTTGCAGAGTAAGTACGGGATCACTGAGTAAGGATTTACTCTTCCTCTACTAGGGGCAGAGTCTGAATTAAAATGAAGCCTTAATAACCCTTCTCAAAATGTGACTCAAGGACCAACAGCATCTCAATCAACTGGGAGTTTGTTAAAAAGACAGAACACAAGGCTCTCTCTCTCTCCAAACAACTAATCAGAATCATTTTACTGTTATTTGCATGCCGATCTCCCTTCATCATAAAATCCCAGCACTGGCAGAAAATATTAAATCTTATCACACACATAGAGGGATGAACCTTGGATACCAATAACACTTGACAATGACTACAGTCACCTTCAGGAATTCTTCAGTTCTTTTAACAACAGTTTCTCATTACAAGAACGTCGTATAAAATTATAAATTGCGTGTCTTGAAACACATCAAAGCTTATTACAGCTTCTGCTGTTGCTGTTAGTCTAAACCAATAACAAGAACCAAATTCTTACCTAATCTGAGCTCTCCGAAGTTCCCACATCCTATCTTCTTGCCAACCCTGAAGTTGGGTCCCACCATAAGAACCCCAGAGGATGTTGAACCGGATGGTCGGGAACAATGTTCTCTCCTTTGTGCCATGGGTTTAGTTGTCCGTTGTCTTTCATCCTTTTCCCTACTAGGATGGTCCATGATCCTACACGACAGTCTCCGCACGAGTAATTGAATCCGTATATGTCTCTTCAATATAAAAGTATAGCCGAATAAACTGTTGTCAGAGTAAGGTAAAGAGTTCTTTTGGCACCATATTTTGTTTTTATTTCCAGGAGATGAAAAACCATTGATCAGTTCTTGTAGGATACGTAGTCTGTAGATCTCAAGCATAGGAGAACATTGTGTAACCTAGGTAAAAATCAAAAAAGCATACAGTTAAAAGTTGTATTTTAAAAACAAATTAAGAGCATTACCACTAACTAGAATGGATCCTATCCAAAACTATGCAAAGTGGATAGCTTCCTGAAATGGATTTTGGTTTTATATCCTCCAAAAGTTTAGCCATCAGGACTAGAATCTGGTAAAACACACTCAGCTACAGACCATGGCAATTAACACAACCCTATAACATAAAATGCTTTCTTCTGGTGGTGTTCATATTACTCAAAGGAAAGTTATTTGTTGGCTTTTTCATCACTGGCTAACAAAAATATGGTGGGGTTCCACTAAGTTAAATAAACTGAGAGCAATTAAAAGCTCTTCTTTTTAATTTGGACAGAATCTATCAGAAACGAACCCACTCTCTACCCACTGTCTCCCTCCCTCCATCCCCACCATTTATCAAGCACTGACAACAATCACAAAATCCAAAGCAAGTTCTGACTGACACAGAACGTGAATGTGCGTGCTCAGTCACTCACTTGTGTCTGACTCTTAGTGACCTCATGGACTGAAGCCCAGCAGGCTCCTCCGTTCATGGAATTTTTCAAGCAAGAATACTAGAGTTGGGTTGCCATTTGCTCCTCCAAGGGATCATTTCAACCCAGGGATCAAACCTATGTCTCCCGCATCTCCTGCATAGGCAGATTCTTTACCAGTGAGCCACCTGGGAAGCCCAGAAGCAACTAACACATCCAGAGGCACCACTTCTATACAGGCCTTTCCAAAACCCTAGTGCTACAAAGTAGTCCAACACCAAATCTCTGGAAAGCTCAACTTTCGGTCTAGCTTCCATTGTGGACTGAGTATAAATGACAGAGTATCTGAAGTAGATCTTTTGCACAACCTCCAAGTGAAAATAAATTTAAGAAACAAAAAACATTAAAACTCATCCATTTCAAACTCTCCAGTTTCTCAACTCAGGACTAAGCCCAAGACAAAGTTCACAATGAGTTAATTTCAACACTAATTTTTGAAAATCTAGGTGATTTTCCTTAATAAAAGAATATTGTGTTGTCACAGAATATTGTCTCACAGCAATCACAGACTAAACACATACTTTTATTTCACTTTTATTAAAGACTTACCTTAAAATTTGAAGGAAGAAGAAAAATTAGAACTGCTTGGTTATTATTACATGTAATACAAGAAAGTAAGTAGGTCTAAGCTTCTTACAGAGACCATTAATTCCCTAGTTCAGGAACAGGCACAAACCTGTGAGCTGAATTTACAAATGGGCACATGATCCCAGAATACAATGTTTACTTCATTATAGTAGTTAAATTGTTTATTTTCATCTTTTCTGTTTTTATTTCCATTATTAATACTGAATGATGACTTTACGCTTCTGTAATGCTAATAATCATTAAAATGTATTTCCTCAAATTCAGGAAATGATATGACTTTCATAACATATATTTTGTTTAGGTAAAAAAGCAGCATGGTAAGAATATGTCAGCAATTACTGGGCTTCCTACATGAACAACATAATGAATTTATATTTCTTATTACTTTCTCTTATTACAACTTAATCTAACAGCCTTCAATTATTTCTGTTATCTACCCAAGGTCCCTCAAACAAGATGAGTAAAGAAAGAAAAATGGGGAATTCCCTGGAGGTCCAGTTGTTAAGATTTGGTGATTTCACTGCCGAGGGCATGGGTTCAATTGCTGGTTGGGGAACTAAGATCTCACAATCCTTGCAGTGTGACCAAAAAAAAAAAGAGAGAGAGAGAGAGAGAAACACAATTTAAGATGTTTTATTTAAACAGTCCCATCTTAACAGGTGATCATGTGTCTATATATGAAAAACTGTCAGGCTATATATATATATACTCTCTTCCCTTATATCATACATTTTTCTGAGAACAGGTAAAGGGTGTTTTAGCCTGTCCAGACACTTTTGACCATTGACCTAATCCCTAAAGCTTCATCAGTTATATTAGTACAACAGTCTCATTTGTAAGATTTGGAAAATTGTACTCCTTTGTCTATTACTCTTTGTATTTTTCATTGTGTTCACTTTTTCCCCTAATTTAGAGCTTGTTATTTTAGATTCTCATATACTGGCATTGTAAAAATGAGGAACATATTTAAATTTTAAAGTCAAAACACACACATTCTTTGTTGACAGTCATGACAGGACTTTGTTAAGCTTCTAAATCTCTCTCTCCTGATATAACTTATAGACAAAGTTGTTTATGATTGTCTATGAGTGTATCTCCAAAGTGACCATATTCTCTTTTCTAGCATTCCTGCATTAATACAAGTTGGCTTTGGTCCTAATGCTTGCAGCCTCCTGGTCACAAATTTCAGCATCAGGTATTAATTCCCATATCAGTGTCCAAAACAGAAATGAAAGAGCAACAGCAAGATTTTCTCATCATGTATCTCTTTTTTTGGTAAAGATGAAAATTCTTTGCAGAGCCCCCAGCAAAATTCCCCTTGTGTAGAAGGTTGTCAACAAAAACTGCCTGCAACAAATCTGAAATTCCCACTGTAAGCTCTTGAAAGAATGAGATCAAAGCCTAATATGATGTTTAGACCATAGAATAAATTTCAAGAGCGCTATGGGTTTCCCTGGTGGCTCAGATGGTAAAGAATCTGCCTGCAATGTGGGAGACCTGGGCTCGAACCCTGAGTCGGGAAGATGCCCTAGAGGAGGGCATGGCAACCTACTCCAGTACCCTTGCCTAGAGAATCCCCAAAAACAGAGGAGCCTGGCAGGCTGCAGTACATGGGGTTGCAAAGAGTCAGATGTGACTGAACGATTATCTATCTACTCATCTACATACCCATATCTATATATATATCTCACACCCAAAGATAGTACTTAGTAAACATTCGGTAAAAATATAATCTGCAAACATGAATGTGCTTGCATGAGTGCTTGAAAAAAACTATCAAAACTAATATGACAATTTTTAAAGGTATAGTACAATTTAAGTAAAGACACCAATAAGAATCTCACTTTAAATAACCCAATAAATGATCAAAATCTTTTTATTTAACCAAAATACATTATGGGGGTGCTATTACTGAAGGGAAGAAAAAAGTTTACAGATTCTCGTTTCAGTTAGTTTTTTTTTCTCTGGGAGAAGGAAGAATTTATTACTTGCAGCAAGTAAGAAGAACACTGAAGATCTTTCTCTAAGAAGTGTCTTGGTTCTGGTATTAATTTTTCTTTTCTCCACAAATTCCAATTATTAACTTCTCCTATCCTTACTATTCCAACCCTTACTGATCAATCTATTCCCACCTGATAATTATGTTTTCCAATTTTCAGTTCAGTTCAGTTGCTCAGTCATGTCCAACTCTTTGCAACCCCATGAATCGCAGCACACCAGGCCTCCCTGTCCATCACCATCTCCCGCAGTTCACTCAAACTCACGTCTATCAAGTCGGTGATGCCATCCAGCCATCTCATCCTCTGTTGTCTCTTCTCCTCCTCCCCCCAATCCCTCCCAGCATCAGAGTCTTTTCCAGTAGTCAACTCTTTGCATGAGGTGGCCAAAGTACTGGAGTTTCAGCTTTAGCATTATTCCTTCCGAAGAAATCCCAGGGCTGATCTCCTTCAGAATGGACTGGTTGGATCTCCTTGCAGTCCAAGGGACTCTCAAGAGTCTTTTTTGCATGAGGTGGCCAAAGTACTGGAGTTTCAGCTTTAGCATTATTCCTTCCGAAGAAATCCCAGGGCTGATCTCCTTCAGAATGGACTGGTTGGATCTCCTTGCAGTCCAAGGGACTCTCAAGAGTCTTCTCCAACACCATAGTTCAAAAGCATCAATTCTTCGGTGCTCAGCCTTCTTCACAGACCAATTCTCGCATCTATACATGACCATTGGAAAAACCACAGCCTTGACTAAACGGACCTTTGTTGGCAAAGTAATGTCTCTGCTTTTGAATATGCTATCTGGGTTGGTCATAACTTTCGTTCCAAGGAGTAAACGTCTTGTAATTCCATGGCTGCAGTTACCATCTGCAGTGATTTTGGAGCCCAAAAAGTCTGACACTGTTTCTCCATCTATTTCCCATGAAGTAGTGGGACCAGATGCCATGATCTTCATTTTCTGAATGTTGAGCTTTAAGCCAACTTTTTCACTCTCCTCTTTCACTTTCATCAAGAGGCTTTTTAGTTCCTCTTCACTTTCTGCCATAAGGGTGGTGTCATCTGCATATCTGAGGTTATTGATATTTCTCCTGGCAATCTTGATTCCAGCTTGTGTTTCTCCCAGTCCAGCGTTTCTCATGATATACTCTGCATATAAGTTAAATAAGCAGAGTGACAATATTCAACCTTGACATACTCCTTTTCCTATTTGATGTCCTCATAGATGGGATTTTAAAAATTCCTCAGTTCATCACTGAAACCCAACAGACTTTTGTATAATAATTTTGTATGTATCCTGTGACTTTAGTGAATTTGTCCATTAGTTCTCAGTCTTTTGGTGTTATCTTTAGCATTTTCTACATGTAGTACTGTGTCACTTGCAAACAGTGACAGTTTTACTTCTTCCTTTCCAACTGGGAAGCCTTTGGCCTAGGTTCAATCCCTGATCAGGCAGCTGAGATCCTGTAAGTTGCGCAGCACAGCCAAAAAAGAGAGAAAAGCAGCAGCAGCCTTTTATTTCTTTTTCTTGCCTAATTGCTCTGGCTAGACCTTCTAATATTAATATATGCTGATTTCTTTTTTGATTTTCCTTGTTTAGCAGCATGTTGTTTAATCTCAAGATATTTCTGAATTATCCAATTGGCTTCTTGCAATTGACTTCTAATTTCACACCACTGTGGTCAGAGAAGATGCTTAATACAATTGCAATCTTCTTAGCTGAGGGTGTGCCAAAATCTGCCAGTGTCCCAAAGAGGGGATCTCAGTCAGCACCTCGATGCAGGCTGACTGGAAGCTGGGCAATCCACAGATAGATCTTTCAAGGAAGAGACTGGGAACTGGGTTTTTTACTCAGCTCCCTCAGAGCTAGTTAGCAGATAGTTAGGTAAGAACTGTTTCTTTGTTACAGTCCTGTGGGACCCATGAATGCAAGCAAAACAGGGGTGCATCCCCTAAAATGCAGCCACAAGAGCCAGGACAACAGATGAGTGTACAACTCATAACAGAGAGACCACAGTGGAATGGAGCAGACCAGGAGAATGTGGAAGTGACACCTGCCAGCCTCTCAAGTCTGTATGGAGCACTGTGGTCTGATGTGTGGTGAATTAGAAACTTGACTCTTATGCAGCAGTACTTTGAGTATGCAAATGTCCTCCTTCAGGGAAAGACTGGGAAATAGGTTATTTATGTCTTCTGTCTCTGCAGTGAATTCTGGGGGGCAGCCATGGCAAGAACTATTAAGAATTACTTCCCAGTCTGCTATAGTCTTCAGGGACCCAGAGACACAAGCTTCACTGGTTTTGAGAGCCAGATGTTTGGGGGGCCATCCTTCAGGTCAAAGACTAAAATGTTGGGGTGCTACAGGCTGGGTCCAACCACTTTATGCCTCACAAGCTGGGAGTTTTAAGTTCTCTTCTGATTGTGTGTTGCTGTGCTGGGGGTGGGTTTTTTGAAAGAGTTTATATCAGTTTTTCTGATTCTTTTACCATGGGGTTTTCCTCATTTGCCCAATGTGCAGCAATTACTCATCCAGTTTCTGGATTCCTTTCAGAGGGAATTATTCTATGTACAGCTCTAAGATCTGGTGTCTTTGGGAAGAGATGACTTCAGAAGCCTCCTATGTTACCATCTCACACTGGAACCAAGGCCAAGCCCACCTGACAAGTTTCACTCCTTCAGTATCTCACAATTTTTCATATCTCCCCATTTAGAAAATTTTTTTTACTACCATTTAAAAAACAAACTAATAAATAAAATAAAATAAAAAACAAACTCTCATCCAGTTATTTGCGAGCACTGGCAAACTGACTCTAATTATTATATGAAAAAGCAAAAGACCCAGAATAGCCAACATACTACTGAAAGAAAAGAACAAAGTCAAAAGACAGACACTACTCAACTTGAAGATTCATTATAAAGCTATAATGATCACTAATCCGTGTTGTAGTGGAAAAAAGGACAAATAAATCAATGAAACAGAATAGAAAGCTTAAATCAAATATACACAAATATAGCCAAACTGTTCTCTGACAAAGGACCAAAGGCAATTCAGTGGAGGACTGTCTTTTCAACAAGTAGTGCTGGAACAAATGGATGCTACATGTAAGAAGGTGAATCGAGATACAGATTTTACCTATCACAACAATTAACTCAAATCACAGAGCCAAACATCAACACAAAAACTGTGAAACTACTACAAGATACCACAGATAAATATCTAAGGGACCATGGGCTTGGCAATGATTTCTTAAATACACCAATAAAAGTGTGATCTATGAAAAAGAAGACTGATTTGTCAAACTTAATAAAAACTAAAAACTTCTGTTTTGCAAAGTGACTCTAAAGGAAATGAAAAGACAAGCTATAGACTGGGAGAAATATTCACAAAACACATAACTGAAAAAAGACTGTTATCCAAAATACACAAAAAACTCTTAAAGCAATAAGAAACAATCCATTTCTAAAAAGGATAAAAGATGAACAGATACCTCACCAAAGACAGACAAATCACAAATGAGTATATGAGAAAGATGCTCAACATAATACACTATTATGGAATTATCTCACAGTAAATTAAAATGAGATACCACTACAATCTTCTTAGAATGATGAAACCCCCAAACACCGACACCACCAAATGCAGGTGCAACAATAAAACTCTTGTTCACTGCTGATGGGAATGCCAAATGGTATAGCCACTCGGAAGACAGTTTGGCTGTTTCTCACAAAAACAAACATACGTTCACTACATGATTCAGCAATCCTAGGTCTTTATTCAAATGAACTAACAGCTTACATCCATACAAAAACTTTCACGTGAAAGTTTACAGTTGTTTTATTTGAAACTGCCAAAAACTGAAAGCAATCAAGATGCATTTCAGTAGGTGAGTGGATAAATAGACTGCGGTATAACTAGGCAATGGAACATTATTCAATGATAAAAAGAAACGAGGTATCAAGCTACGAAAGGACATAGAGGAAACTTAAATGCATACTGCTAAGTGAAGGAAGCCAATCTGAAAAGAACATGTATATTCCAACTATATAACATTCTGAAAAAGGAAAAACTATTGAGATTGTAAAAAAATGTATTAGTAGTTGTCAAGGATTAGTGGTGTGGAGGGATGAACAGGTGAACCACAGAGGATTTTCAGTGCAATAGTATCACTTTGTATGATATTGTAATGATAGACACATGTCATTATGTGGCTGTCAAAACCCATGTAACACACAACACAGGACTGGACCCTAATGCAAACTATGGATTTTAGTTAATAAAAATAAATCCATATTGACTAATCAGGTATAAAAATTGTATGTGTAACACTAATGCCAGGGAAAAATACTTACTAAATAGGAAAAATGGGAAGGGGGTATTGTGAGGGAGTATATAGAAATTCTCTGTATTTTCGGTTCAATTTTTATGTAAACTTAAAATTGTGCCTAAAAATCTATAAAAATATAGTCTTTAAAATAATAATAATTCCATCTAAAATAGCATCAAGAAAACTCAAAGTACTTATG
>SJYC01049441.1:0-10492 GCA_006408675.1 Madoqua kirkii
TCTTAAAGTACTTATGAACATATTTTATACAAAGTACAAAATTTATGTTCAAAACTATAATATACTACATAAATAAAGATCTGAATAAACAGATATACTGTGTTTACAAACTGGAAGACTCAATGTATTGATAGTTGTCATGTTAATTTTCCCCAAACTGCAGATTTAATGCAATCCATATAAAAATCACTATGGAATTTTTATACATATTAACAAGTTGATTAAAAAGTGTTTATGGAAAAGAAAATGACTGAGAATAGCCAAATCACTCTTTTAAATACACACACACAATATATATATGAGGACAAATATGGCATGATTCCACTCATATAGAGGTATCTAAGGTTTTGTCACAATTACAGAAACAGAAAGTAGTGAAGGGCTAAAAGAGAGTTGTTGTTTGATGGGTACAGAGCTCAGTTCTGCAAGATGAAAAAGAGAGGATGTGTTCCACAGCAATGTGAATATAGTTAACACTACTGAATTATACACTTAAAAACAGTTAAGAGGATACATTTGTGTTTTTCCCACCAGTTTTGTTTTTTAATTTGGAAGACACATTTTAAAGCTACAGTCATTGAGATACACGTGCTACTAAAAATATAAAGTTCAATAACAATCCTTTCCTCTTTGAAGGAAAAGTAGAAATTAAATGCAAGGGGACACTAAGAAACTTTCTTGGCCATTGAATATCCACAGTTACACTTACCAAAACTCAGTCCAAGAGTTCACTCAAGATCTGTGTATTTCCTTACATGTAACTCAAGATGTAAAATGAGCAGGTCCACGGAGTGGAAAAGGAACACGGGACTCCATACAGAGTGTAAGACCCTGAAAATGGTGAGGAGCCCAGCATGGAAGTCTTAGGTCCTCACCCAGCATGGTATGCTGGAGCACAGGCAAGGTGAAGCTATCTTCATCTATGTGGAAGAGGCAGTCTGGCATGGAGAGGCAGAATCCAAGTGAAGTGAGGAGTGAGTGGAGGTGGCTATGGTAGATCAGTCACATACAGGCAGATTGATCAAATAAGTAAACATATTGAACAATGACAGGTTTTTCACTGTAAGAGAAAAGAATTACAAAAATAGAAAGGGAAAAAAACTAGAATGAACTGGGTAGTATTGAACTGGCATTGGAAGTATCAATGTAAACTCATGATCTTATATATATATACATATATATGTATGTTATTGTTTAGTTGCTAACTTCTGTCTGACTCATTTGCAACCCCGTGGACTGTAGCTCACCAGGCTCCTCTGTCCATGGGATTTCCCAGGCAAGAATACTGGAATGGGTTGCCATTTCCTTCTCTAGGAGATCTTCCTGACAAGAGGGATCAAACCCAGGTCACCTGCATTACAGGCAGATTCTTTACCACTGAGTCACCAGGAAAGCCCTATATATACACATACTTGACAAACAAACATAGCAATAAAATAATTATGAGCTCTATCCACTACCAGGGCCTGAGAGGAACAACACTCAATAGCATGAGCACATCTGACACCCAGATTTTGGTCTTAAAGCCATTCTCAAGGATCCAGAGCTTCTCAGAAATGGCTCATTCTGGAGCTAAGGCAGTGGAATACAAGATGAGCCTAGAAAACTGAGGTAAGGAAGTGATCAATGAATGATGGGGACATGTCAAAAGGACACAAGGGACTCACAGGGATTCACAGTGGCCAAATATAAACATCAAAATAAATTGCACTCAGGCCTCCCCAATGGTCCAGTGGTTAAGAATCTTCCTGCCAATGCAGGGAAAAGTGAAGAAAGTGTTAGTCACTCAGTCACGTCTGACTCTCTGTGACCCCATGGACTGTAGCCCACCAGATGCCTCTGTCCATGGGGTTTACAAGTATACTGGAGTGGGTTGTCATTCCCTTCTCCAGAGGATGTTCCTCACCCAAGGATTGAACCTGGGTGTCCTGCACTGCAGGCAGATTTCTTTAACCATCTGAGCCACCTGGAAGCCCCAAAATTTATTTATTTGGCTGCATCAGGTGGTTGCTGCATGTGAGATCTAGTCCCCTGACCAAGGATCAAACCCTGGCCCCTTGCACTGGGAGGGCAGAGTCTTAACCACTGGATCACCAGGGAAGTCAATATCCGTATCAGGACATCCCTGATGGGCTAGTGGCTAAGAATCTGCTTTGCAGTGCAAGGGACGCGGATTCAATCCCTGGTCAGGGCACTAAGATTTCACACGCTGAGGAGAAAGTAAGTCCATGTGCCATGGGTTCAATTCCTACTGTGGGACGATCCCACAAGCCGCAAGGCAGCTAAGCCTATTTGCGACAACTACTGAGCCAGTGCTCTAGAGCCCTCGGGCCACAACCACTGAGCACTCAGGCTGCAAGAACTGAAACCCGCGCATCCTAGGTCTGCGCTCAGCGACAAGAGAAGCCACCACGATGAGAAGCCGGGCACCACAATGAAGAGTAGCCCACACTCGCCACAGCTAGAGAAAAGCCCGCATGCAGCAACACAGCCAGAAAGAAAGAAAGAAAGCTTAAAAAAAAAAAAAATCACTGTAACAGATTATAACCCACTGAATAAACTAATAAACCAGGGATTCACTAAAACCCTGAATATGATTTGACCATACTGTACTGTTAAGGACAGCCACTGAGTATTATTTTTAATATCAAGAAAATAGAGTCAGCTTAAATTCCCATGATTAGAATGGTTAACAAAAACAGTATCTCCATATATGGAATAGTATAAGCTACTGAAAAGAAAAAAGGTAGATTTATTATTTGCTCGGTTTGGAAAGAAAACCAAATATGGTACGATAGGGGAAAAAAAAGGTCTGTTGCACAATCATATGTATAGTATGACCCCACTTTTTTAAAAAACAGTTAAAACCTTTTTGCAATCTCTTATGTGAATACAGTTTGTGTGTGTTTAGAGAGAAATCTGATAGGATACATTAGAAACTGAAACCAGTTAATCTCTGAGGAACACAATGAAAGGGCAAAGAATGAAATTTAAATTTCTATTTTATATCTCTGCATTCTAAACTTCTATCTTGCTATTTCACAGAAACAAAAAGTCCTATGATAAAAATTCCCTTGATTTTCTAACAGCAAACCTTCTTCCTGTCTCATACAGGAGAGGTGGCCCCCCTGCCCAAGTCAAATCACTTCTACAAACTTTACCGTATTATTGCTCTCTTCTCTTAACCTTATCCTTCTCTGTTGACTTCCTATAATGAGCATTAGACATGTTCACAACCTTACCATTAAAAACACAGGCTCTAACACTCATCCCTTGATCACTATTTCCTGCCTGGCAGCCATTCTGTCTCTCCCCACAGGCCCTTCACAACCGAACTGAAGACCTGTCCTC
Source organism: Madoqua kirkii (assembly GCA_006408675.1). Lineage (NCBI taxonomy): Eukaryota > Metazoa > Chordata > Mammalia > Artiodactyla > Bovidae > Madoqua > Madoqua kirkii. The sequence goes on from SJYC01049441.1 coordinate 3,352, forward strand.
ACTAGATACTTCTGTTTCCTCATTCCTGAACTCACTGCAATAAGGTCTTTAGTCCCATCCCTCCAAACCACTGATCTCCTTCTCTTCACCCAGGTAAATCACATCCTTGAGTAAAAATCCAAGAAACACGTTTTAGTAATCTTATTCTCCTGACCCTGACAGCTTTTTGGTCTTTCTTAAAATATTCTTTCCTCTTTGGGTTCACGCTGTTTCTCCCCCTTTGGGTTCTCCCAGGTTTTCCTCCTATCTCTCACTGCTCCTTCTTACTTAGCCTGTCCCTAATTGTTTCATTTCCTCCCAATATTGGCACAAGCCTACCTCTTTTCTCCCTCAAAACCACTCCCACGACATCTAGTCACGTATTTATTCAAAAAATATTGCGTAAGTGTCCATTATACAAAAGACACTGTTCCAAAGTACTACAGTTTTTGTTCAAAGCACTTCTACATGTTCATTTATATGCTGATGAATCTTAATCTGTATTTCCAGCTAACACCCTTCTCCTGTGTTTGAGATGCATATACTCAGGGGTATATTTTTCTACCTCACCATAGAAAATTCAGACATCTCAATTTCAACAATCCAAATTAAGCTCATCTTCTCTTGGTCCCAATTCTCCCACCATCTCTCTCCTCCCCAAGAAAATGTCAAACCTACTTTCTCTCTTGGGTTCTTTCTTCAATGAATACTATACTAACCATCTACCTAGTGACCTAAACAAGACACAGGAATTTTAGCTCTTAAATAACACTCAAATCTCTAAGTTTTCCTCAGTCTTCATTAGTATCACTCTGGAAAGAAACCATTCTCCCACAGGAATGAAACAATCTCTCAAGTGATCTTGCTTTCAGGTTTCTCCTCTCAACTCCCTTACCTCTCTCTCCAAACCAATTTGTATAGCACTGTAGCCAGAGGGATCTTTCTAAATGCAAGTCTAATCATGTCATCCTCCAACTTGAAGGCCTTCCTTCAACAGCTTCCCAATGCCCTTAAAAAATGCTTCTCAGGTGGCTCAGTGGGGGTTTACAGTCCTTCCTGACCTGGGACATGCTCACCTCTACAGCTTCATTTCAGTTAAATTACTCCCTTATGTTACATGTTAATGAATACCAAACTCACTTCATTTTCACCAAAGGGCCCTCGGCTTGGATCTCCGTTTAATCTCTGCTCCTTCGTTCGTTAACTCCTGCTCCTCTTTAGCTTTTACTTTAAACGTATCTTTCTCTGGAAAACTCTTCCTTTGACTCGATTCTGGGTTTCGGGCCCCTCTTATAGACTCTTTTAGCATCCCCAAACAGCAGTAACCACTGTGCACTATAATTGCTTGTTCACTGGCATATTATTCTGTGAAGATAGGAACTCTCATTCACCATTTCATTCATAGGGCCTGGCATAGTGGGTTCTCAAATATTCAATGAATAAAGGAATATATAATAAATGAGTTCTCAATCCTGGTTTTCAACCAAAGAACAGATTTAACAGGTTGATCTAAGAGATTGTAATTCCTGCCATCATTCTCAAGAGAAAGAAAAACATAATAATTCTAAGTACCATGGTGACTATATCCTGCTTAGTTATATGCAATGTGTTAACTGTAGAAAAGGCACTAATCATTAGGAAATTGAGTGAAGTCACTCAGTCGTGTCCGACTCTTTGCGACCTGTGGACTGTAGCCCACCAAGCTCCTCCGTCCATGGGATTCTCTAGGCAAGAATGCTGGAATGGGTTGCCAATTCCTTCTCCAAATCATTAGGAAAGTATGACCCAAATTTTTACCCACCTTAGATGTCATAAGACAACATCAGAAAGTAAAATCTAATGACCAAGACACTAAGTGGTCTCACCTCAGAGTTTCTCTGGCATTATCACTATTTAGTTCCTCTATATTTTTCTAAGCCATGCAAAAACAGCCTGTTTAACACAGACACACAGTTGGTGAAGTAGCAGACCAAAGCCAGAAATCTGCAAATTTATTTTCAGCCCTGACACCAATTTACTTTCCTCCATTTGATTCACTTTCTCCCACAAAAAGGGGACATACCTGAAACTTACCGTATCTTTTACTATAGGACAAAAGATTTAAATTGTTCTTATAGGAAAAAAAAAAAAGAAAGAAAGAAAAGAGGGAAAGGAAAGAGAGAAGTATATACCAAGAACTTACAATTTTCAGTTCTGCATGTAAGGAGTTTAGAAGCACCACTCTAAGAGGTAAAAACTCTAGGAACTGAAAAATCAACAGTTCTCAGATCCATAAAAGAGGGAAGAGTATAGGCCAAACCACTGATGCCCAAACTGGAGAAGGACAAGTGAAAACAGGGAGTCACAGCTTACTGGAGTAGAGGGTATGTGGCAGGAACCAGTGCCAGCGAAGGAAAACCTGAACTGTAACTGACGAATTTCTGGATGCTCAGTGTAAACAGCTCTGAGAGTTAAAGGTTTCAGGTCACAGGAGGGACCCCACAATTTTGTGAGATTTGCCTCCAGGAGCTCGACCAGGTTCTCACAGCAAATATTAGAGACCAAAAAAAAAAAAAATCCCCTTGAGCTTTCAGTTGGGGAAACGGAAAAGTGAACTATTTTTAAATATGCCAGAAGACTCTGTTTTTTAAGGATGCCTGCCCTCTGGAGAAAATAGTTAATCACAGCCTAACTTGCTAGGGTATTATTTGTCAGAGCCTAATCGATCTGGGAAAAGAAAACTACTCAACTCCAGCTCCCTCTAGCCTTCCATATGATGGAAGGGAAATGCCCAAGCCCAAACGACTCTAGCTATCCTGTTCCAACGAAGTGAGACACACATGAAACTCACAGTTCAGAGAAACAGGCTCACTGAAAGACTGACCTTCCCCTTTCCTTATACCTTGCCATTTTATTATGAAAGGCCTATTACAGCAATTCCTTTGACCAGGTATATCATATCTGGCTATCAAGAAAAAACTACAAGGCATATTAAAAGGCAAAAAATGCAATATGAAGAGACAGAGCAAGTAACAGAACAAGAGATGGCAAGAATGATGGAATTATTAGATCAGGAATTTAAAACAACTATTATTAACAAGCCAAGAGCTCTAATGTCCCTCAGAAGTTGAATGGATAAACTATGGTATACCCAGACATCCAGAACATTGAGGTTAAGTGAAGTGAAAGCCGCTCAGTCGTGTCTGACTCTTGGTGACCCCATGGACTATACAGGGCCAGATACATTCTTCAGGCCAGAATACAGGAATGGGTAGCCTTTCCCTTTTCCAGGGGATCCTCCCAACCTAGGGATCGAACCCAGTTCTCCCATATTGCAGGAGGATTCTTTACCATCTGAGCTGCCAAGGAAGTCCAAGAATACTGGAGATGGTAGCCTATCCCTTCTCCAGCAGGTCTTCTCGACCCAGGAAATCAAACCAGGGTCTCCTGCACTGCAGGCAGATTCTTTACCAGCTGAGCTATCAGAAAGCTGAAATATCCAGAATATTATTCAACATTTAAAAAAAAAAAGAGCTATAAAGCTGCAGAAAGAGAGAAGAAATTTAAATGCGTATTAGTAAGTGAAAGAAGCTAATCTGAAAATGCTATATACTGTATGATTCCAACTATATGACATTCTGGAAAAGGCAAACTATAGAGACAGTAAAAAAATGAGCAGTTACCATGGGAAGGGTGGTGGGTGTACAAGTGCAGCACAGATGATTTTTAGGGTGGCGAAACTACTCTCTATGATACTATAATAGTGGATACGTGTCATTATACATGTCCAAATAATGAACATGTTGGACATTATTATATGGGCATTATGTCCAAATTCACATAATGTACAACACCAAAAAAATCTCCCTGTACTTCCAGCAGGGGGAAGGAAAAATAAACTAGTCTGAAATACTCCAGAAGCTTAAAGTACAGGATTTAGATAACGTGTCAGTGATGGTTCATCGATCGTCAACAACAGTACCACTCTAATGGACGATACTGATAATTGGGGAGGCTATGCATGTGTAGGAGCAGAGGGTATATGGCAAGTCTCTGTACCCTCCTCTTAATTTTGCCATGAATCTAAAACTACTCTTAAAAAATGAAGTGCTTAAAAAAAAATCCACTGGGATCCAGTGGTCCAGGCTCAGCACTGTCACTACAGGGACCTGGGCCCTGCTTGGGGGAACTAAGATCTCACAAGCCTTGCAGAATGTCCTATCCTCCCCAAAAAAGATACACAGATATGTGTTTAAAAATACTATTTCTAATAAAAGAAACAAAAGAAATTACAGCAATTACTGAAGGAGTCTGCATAATTTCTTGGCATCAAAAAGGAAAAGTACAAGCACATGTATTTACTCAAGGTGGAGTTCTTCTTTCTTCAAAGTGGAGTTTTTAATTCAACCAAACATTTACCGACTGTCTCCTATATGCCTAAAAGTAGGATAGTCACTAGGGATGTAACAGTGAACTCACCATATACACAGTTCTAGTGCTCACAGAGTTTACAGTCTACAGTGGGCATCACAAATAATCACATTAAAAAAACTGCAAATTTGCATCATGCTGCGAAGACCTGCTGAAGATAATGGGGAAGTCAAAAGGGAGAGTTTTAGAAAGAGGGTGATCAAGGACTGTAGTAGAAGCTACATTTAAGTACTGTCCTCAAGAAGGAGAAGAAGCCAACCATTCAAGAGCTGGGATCAGAGCCTCCAGAAAGAGAAAAACCCTGTAGAGACTCTTGGTAGAAGAAGACCAGTAAGGCAGGGGATTAAAAGGGAAGAGGTGGCAGAAGTCCACTATTCAGGATTTATAGGTTGCTGATAAGCCACCATTATCGAATGAGAAGCCATTTAAGCATTTAAAGTAGGGAACTGACATTCATATTTAAAAGAGACTTAGGTTTATAAAAGACATTTATATTTTTATATCGCCTGACACCAGTCAGAATGGCCGTCATCAAAAAATCTATAAACAATAAATTCTGCTGAAGAGGGTATGGAGGAAAGAGAATCCTACACTGTTGGTGGGAATGTAAACTGTACAACCACTATGGTGAACAGCATAAGAGGTTCCTTAAGAAACTAAAAATAGAACTACCATATACATGACCCAGCAATCCCACTCCCAGGCATATACCTGGAGAAAACTATAATTCCAAAAGATATATGCACCCCCATGCTCACTGCAGCATTATTTACAACAGCCAGGACATGGAAGCAACCTAAATGTCCATCAGCAGAGGAACGGACAAAGAAGATGTGGTACACATATACAATGGAGTATTATTCAGCCATAAAGAAGAATGAAATTGTGTGCATTTGCAGAGGCATGAATGGACCTAGACATTGTCATACAGAGTGAAATGAGTCAGAAATAGAAAAACAAATATTGTACATTAATGCACACATGTAGAATCTAGAAAAGCATAAGATGAACCCATTTGCAAAGTAGAAATAGAGACACAGACATATGGACACCAAGATGGGAAAGTGGGGTGAGATAAACTGGAAGATCTGGATTGATATATATATACTACTGAGTATAAAATAGGTAATTAATGACAAAACGTGGTCCACTGGAGAAGGGAATGGCAAACCACTTCGGTATTCTTGCCTTGAGAACCCCATGAACAGTATGAAAAGGCAAAAAGAACATTGAAAGATGAACTCCCCAGGTTGGTAGCTGCCCAATATGCTACTGGAGATCAGTGGAGAAATAACTCCAGAAAGAATGAAGAGACAGACCAAAGCAAAAACAACACCCAGTTGTGGATGTGACTGGTGATGGAAGTAAAGTCCGATGCTGTAAAGAGCAATACTGCATAATAAACTGGAATGTTAGGTCCATCAATCAAGGCAAATTGAAACTGGTCAAACAGGAGATGGCAAGATTGAACATCAACATTTTAGGAATCAGCGAACTAAAATGGACTGGATTGGGTGAATTTAACTCAGATGACCATTAAATCTACTACTGTGGGCAAGAATCCCTTAGAAGAAAAGAAGTAGCCATCATAGTCAACAAAAGAGTCTGAAATGCAGTACTTGGATGCAGTCTCAAAAATGACAGAATGATCTCTGTTTGTTTCCAAGGCAAACCATTCAATATCACAGCAATCCAAGTCTATGCCCCAACCAGTAATGCTGAAGCTGAAGTTGAACGGTTCTATGAAGATCTACAAGACCTTCTAGAACTAACACCCAAAAAAAGATGTCCTTTTCTCACAGGTTAAAGCATCTGCCCGTGATGTGGGAGACCTGAGTTCAATCTCTGAGTTGAGAAGATCCCCTGGGGAAGGAAATGGCAACCCACTCCAGTATTCTTGCCTGGAAAATCCCATGGACACAGGAGCCTGGTGGGCTACAGTCAATGGGGTCGCAAAGAGTCGGACACGACTGAGTAACTTCACTTTCAACCTCACTTTCATTATAGGAGACTGGAATGCAAAAGTCGGAAGTCTGAGATACCAGGAGTAACAGGCAAATTTGGCCTTGGAGTACAGAATGAAGCAAGGCCAAGGCTAAAAGAATTTTGCCAGGAGAATGCACTGGTAACAGCAAATACCTCTTTCGACAACACAAGAGGACTCTACGTATGGACATCACCAGATGGTCAATACTGAAATCAGACTGATTATATTCTTTGAAACCAAAGATGGAGAAGCTCTATATACAGTCAGGAAAAACAAGACCAGGAGCTGACTGTGGCTCACATCATGAACTCCTTATTGCCAAATTCAGATTTAAATTGAAGACAGTAAGGAAAACCACTAGATCATTCAGGTATGACCTAAATCAAATCCCTTAGGATTATACAGTGCAAGTGACAAATAGATTCAAGGGGTTAGTTCTGACAGAGTGCCTGAAGAACTACTGATGGAGGTTTGTGACTTTGTACAGGAGGCAGGGATCAAGACCATCTCCAAAAGAAAAAAGAGAGAGAGAGAGAGACAGAGAAATGCAAAAAGGCAAAATGGATTCTGAGGAGGCCTTACAAATAGCTATGGAAAGAAGTGAAAGACAAAAGAGAAAAGGAAAGATATACCCATTTGAATGCAGAGTTCCAAAGAATAGCAAGGAAAGATATGAAAGCCTTCCTCGGTGATCAATGCAAAGAAATAGAGGAAAACAACAGAATGGGAAAGACTAGAGATCTCTTCAAGAAAATTAGATATACC
>SJYC01049445.1:0-11229 GCA_006408675.1 Madoqua kirkii
TAGCAAAGACTTTACAATCTCAGAAAAACCATTTAGAAAGTTGAATAACCTTACAAAAAGTCTACGACGATAGTAAAACACATAATTGTAATTCTTTAAAAAATAGTATAAGTATCTTATCAATAATTTTAAATATATCCACTCAGTTATCAATTGGACCAATATCTATTGGGTGCCTATTACGTAGCTGCAGTGATGGATAAAATTTAAAATAGTATTTGTACCTCAATGAGCATGCAACACAGCTGGACAGTTTTATTAAAAAAAAAAAATTCAACTTTGTTTAAGAAAAACACAAAGAAGAAATATATTTGAAAATTCTCTCAAAGTTATGGGAAACCTATAAACTTCTTTAAAAAGTAATACTGAATTACACATTTTGTAACTGCTTTTCACACACAAAAAACTATTATTAAAGCAAGTTATTTATCTGTTGAGTATAAAATACATTTTAAAATTTTAAATTACCAGGAATTCCCTGGTGATCCCATAGTTAGGACTTCGTGCTTTACTGCAGGGATAGAAGCTTGATCCCTGGTCAGGGAACTAAGGGCTTCCCAGGTGGCTCAGTCGTTAAGAAGCTGCCTGCTAACGCAGGAGACATGGAGTTCTATCCCTGGGTCGGGAAGACCTCTGGAGGAGGAAATGGCAAACAACTCCAGTATTCTTGCCTGGAGAATCCCATGGACAGAATCTGGAGAGCTACTGTCCACGAGGTCACAAAGAGTCTGACACCACTGAACAGGCAGGCACAGGGAACTAAGATCCTGTAGGCCAGTCTGCATAATCTCCCCCACCCCCCAAAATTACTAACTTTAAGTTACATCAAAAAGCAAACTATATGAGCTGAAAATCTGACATACAACAGGTTACATATTAACTGTATCGTTTTAAAATCTACAAAACCATTAACATAAAGATTTCATGTTTCTGAGATATATTTCTACATCATCATCACAAAAGACTTAAGGGCAGAAATTCATTCCATTTCACTTATTTTACATATATTACACCTATAAAAAATCTAAGTTTTGCTAACAGTTTAACCCCAAGATGAGTCATGGCTACTTGTGTTGATTTTATTCTTAAAATTACAACTACTTTCTATCTTATGCCTCAATTTTAATTCTCTCCCGAGATATGTGATGTTAATTAAGATTTATATACATTATAAATTTTACAATGTTTTTTCTTATCAATCCATACTATACACATCACAAATCTGAAAAAAGCCTCTGAAACATTCTTGGTCATTTCAGTTAATGCACACATTCTGCTTTATATTTCAGAGTTTTAAGAAACTACTAACAACTGAGTTTCATGCTACTTATGATCAATATCTAGAAGCTAATGAAAGTCCTGCTGTGTATACATGATTTGGAACATTATCCAGTTCTGCTCCTATCTCAAACCTCATTCCACAAAACTGGGCTGCCCTGACTGTGTAAGATTATTCATAATTCATCTTTCAACTGGAAGGTGCTTCCATTTAAAGCTGTTACTTAAATGTATTACCACCCCCCCACCCTTTTATAGAACTGATTAGAATTCTAACTCATGCTACTTATGAAGAAACTGAATCTCTGGTAGGTTCCATGACTTAACCCAAGGTCAACAACTATCCAGAGGCAGTCCTGGTTCAATCCCAGATTTGCCTAACCTCAAAGCCAATACTTCCAATTGACCACAATTATCTCCTTAAAAGATTAAGAGATAGGCTCAAAAGCAGGGAACCTTGTCTCCTTCTCTCGTTGAACGTTCACGTATCTATTCTGAGACATCTATAACCACACAGAACCTACAGTTCAGTCTCTGATTGAAATATAAATGAAGAGGATCTTTCTGCTTCACTTAAACTAGGGCAAGCTCACTGGCAGGTAAGAAAGATGTTGGCAAAGGCTTGCCTCAACATGTCTCGCTTAGACCTCTATGTTTTGAAGGTCCCCCAAGTCTATTTGTTATAAACACGCATACCTACCAAACAAGGATATGCCAGACTAGACTATAGGTTGGTGCTTTTCAAGACTGCACTTTTCTAAAATTCAGACCAGACTTAATACTGATCTAGGAGACTTGGTTGACTATGTCAATCTGGCACTTCTCAAACATTCGAAGCATCATTTATGGGAAACGAACCCAGTTCCACCCTCTTTTTTACTCTGTGATGCCTGCACCACTTGGGGAGTGAGGGACCGCTCCCGTAAAGACACTAGGGCTAAAGAGCAGAAAGGAAGAAGTGGGGGAAGCGCACGGAAGTTGTGAGGTGGGAGGTCTCCTTACCCACTCTAATGCCCTAGCTCTGCCAAGGGCGGCTCCCCGCGGTGCCCAGCCGACTCACAACCCCCACAACCCTAGAAGCCGGGCTCTATCCCAGCGAGGTGGGCAGAAGAGTCGGGCAGTGGAAGTATGAGATTGCCCCATCTACCTCGCCAGAGTCCGGGCTCTCCTTTTGGACCCAGAGGATGCCCCCCTCTTTCAGAGATAACCCTCCAGGTGGCAAACTCCCGGTCCACAGCGGCCGAAGTCCTCAGTATACGAGGGAGCGCCTGCTCCGCAACCTCGACCGGACCACCCGAAACTCTCCGTCAGCCGTGACCCCCCAACCCTTCCATTCCACCTCCGCAACCCTCTACAGTCACACACGCCGGCCTCCGCCCCACCCAGTGTCTCTGCGCTCCCCTCCGCGATTTGGAGAAGGGGGGCCCCCCACAAGCCCCCAGACACATACACACTCTCAGGCTCCAGCCTCCTGGACCCCGTCGAAGACGGAGCGAGTACCTGGTCTGGCCGTGCTTCGGGACTCAGATGGAGCGGGCGCAGTCCCCTCCCGGAGGCGCCGAGTGCTTCTCTACCCACCCGCAGCGTTGGCTTCTCTCTTTCCCAGGAAAGGGAGGGAGGAGAGGTGCGGGAGGGGAGGGGTAAGGCGAGGAGCCGAGGGGCGGCTGAAGCCGATCCGGAACCTCTAGCGCTGGCCCCACCCTCGGCCCGGCGCAGAGCACCCTGGCCCTCCCGATAGGACAAACTTAAAGCCGGCAGTGAGAAATGGACAACACCACTTCCGGGTCATCCCCGCTATCGCCCCTCCTTAGCAACCGCGTGGGGTTGCTAAGCGGAAGCGCTTTCAGAGACCTGTCTCTTATACACATCTTACAACAGGTTACATATTAACTGTATCGTTTTAAAATCTACAAAACCATTAACATAAAGATTTCATGTTTCTGAGATATATTTCTACATCATCATCACAAAAGACTTAAGGGCAGAAATTCATTCCATTTCACTTATTTTACATATATTACACCTATAAAAAATCTAAGTTTTGCTAACAGTTTAACCCCAAGATGAGTCATGGCTACTTGTGTTGATTTTATTCTTAAAATTACAACTACTTTCTATCTTATGCCTCAATTTTAATTCTCTCCCGAGATATGTGATGTTAATTAAGATTTATATACATTATAAATTTTACAATGTTTTTTCTTATCAATCCATACCTGTCTCTTATACACATCTCTTAACACTTCATAAATTAATTAATTTAGGATTTCAACTAAATAACTTAATTTTAATTCTGTAGCTATTTAACAGTCTACTTAAATTTCTTGGAAATTTTACTTCTTACAAAATCATTTATCTTCATTTAGAGAATGAACCAGTATATCTTATCAGAAAACAACTGGAATAAAAGGCAGGAGACTTGGGTTCCACTGTGATTCATCAGCTGTATAATCTAGATCAAGTCGAAGTCTCTCTATACTTAAGTAATCTCAGCTGTAAAATGAGAAAGTCTAACTTGACTATTTCCAAGTTTTCTTTTACTTTATGATTCCATAATCTACGAAACTCAAGAAACATAAGCATTAACCAGATGGATCCCATTAAAGGCAAAACAAGCTTATGTATTGATTGATTGGGAGAGCATCTATCTTTGGAACACCTAAGTGCTTTCACACAAACAGATCATTCCTCGGGTCTGTTTTATTCAACTAGGTGAAAAAGGAAACAAAATCCATCAAGCATGGAGTTTTTAAACATTTTTTGCGTCATACTCTAGATAACTGGAATATTTGGATGTCACAATATCAATTTGGAAAATAAGTGTCCTAGAAAGCCAGGACAGGACAGTTATAAAGCCAACTGAAAGAGGAGTCTAGCAATTACTACTTGGGCTATGTGAGAAATAGTGCGTCAGGACAGCATTTTATTACTTTTAAAATAGTTATCTCCACTCTGAATCCGAATTTGAAATATCAGGCAACTACAGCAGCACCTATGATGTGTCTTCCTACTCAGACTTTGCCAGCTCAAGTTTCTGGATGGCCTTCAACAACTGTAATAGGAAGATGACACAGGAGAGGACAACCAAAGCAATCTGTATAGCCAAACCTGCACGGCAATAAAATGCAGGCGGCAAAAATCCTTAACTTTATTCAAAACTCCTGAATTCAGATCTCTTATCAAGCCTCCTTACCAACTGCAATTGCTATGTGGAAAGTACCACATTTAGTTCACATTTCCTAATGCCCCATTACATATCTCAAAGAATTATAGCACCTTTCAATTAACACCTAATGACCCAGCATCAACCTTTCTGAAAGGAAAACTCGAGATTGAACAATTACATCTCAAAATGTTAGAAAAATCTCATTTTAAAACCACCCCCAGGAATTATTATATTCATTTTATTTCCAAAAAAGAAAAAACTACCCAAGAATTAGGGTGGTGGGAGGGATAAATTGGCAGAGCACAGAGGATTTTTAGGCATTGAAAATACTCTGTATATTATTACAATGGATAAATGTTACTACACATGTTTCCAAATCCATAGTATGTACAGTACAAAGAATCAATCCTAAATTAAACTATGGACTTTGGAAGATTATGTATCAATGTAGGTTCATAATTATAACAAATGTACTACTTGGGTACAGAATATCAATAATAGGGGAGGCTATGCATGTGTGCCAACACAGAGTAGATAGGAAATCTCTGTACCTTCCTCTCAGCTTTCCTGTGAACCTAAAACTGCTCTAAAAAATAAAGTCTTGGGACTTCCCCAGTGGTCCAGAGGTTAAAATTCCAACCTTCTACTGCAGGTGGTGTGAGTTCAATCCCTGGTAGAGGAACTAAGATTTCCCATGCTGTGTGGCCAAAAATAAATAAAGTCTGCTTTAAAAACTACCACATTAATATGTTAGGATAGAAAATATTTTAATGAAACAATTGGACATCCCTATGGGCTTCCTAGGTGGCCCAGCAGTATAGAATTCGCCTGCCAATGCAGAAGACACAGGAGGCATGATTAATTCCTGGTTTAAGAAGAGCTCTTGGAGAAGGAAATGGCAACCCACTCCAATATTCTTGCCTGGGAAATCCTACAGACAGAGGAGCCTGGCAGGCTACAGTCCATGGGGTCGCAGAGTTGGACACGACTTAGCAACTAAGGCGGCTGCTGCTGCTGCTGCTGCTGCTAAGTTGCTTCAGTCATGTCCGACTCTGTGTGACCCCACAGACAGCAGCCTACCGGGCTCCCCCATCCCTGGGATTCTCCAAGCAAGAACACTGGAGTGGGTTGCCATTTCCTTCTCCAATGCATGAACGTGAAAAGTGAAAGTGAAGTCGCTCAGTCCTGTCTGACTCTTAGTGACCCCATGGACTGCAGCCCACCAGGCTCCTCCATCCATGGGATTTTCCAGGCAAGAGTATTGGAGTGGGGTGCCATTGCCTTCTCTGAAACAACAAGGCAAAACTCACTATTAATAGAATAAATTTAGGGATGTCCCTGGTAATCCAGTGGCTAAGACTCCGTGCTTCCAAAGCAGGGGGCTTGGATTTGATCCCTGGTCAGAGAAAAAAGAGATCCTACATGTCATGAGGTGAGGCCAAAAGATGGAAAAGAAAGAAAGAAAGAATAAGTTTAAGTGGATTCATCAGTAAATTAAAAAAAATCTTCTTCCAGAATAAGTTTCTCTTCCAGTTGTAACAGAGGGAAAAAAGGATTTATTATATATCTTCATAATCCACTTTTTTTTAGCAGCTTCCACCCATAAGTGGCAAGCAGTAATGACAAAAATGATTTATTAAGCAAATGATAACAAAGATGCATGAAGGTATATAATGTTCAGATAGTTTGAAGTAACAATTACTTTTAACCAACCTCTGAGATCTTTCTGTGTAACTCAATATAAAATGCAAGTTCTTTTAGCTACATGTTCACTGATACAACTGAAATTATATAACCTAAATCAACTGAGGGTTTGATTTAAAAAAAAAAAATCTGATGAATTCAAAGCTATAAAACATGAAGGGGTGAGGGAATAGGAATCTGAAACAGATGGCATCTCTTTAAATTTTTTTTCCCTGAGTCCATCTTGAACACAATCTCAGTAATGTCAAAATCCAGTTTAGCTCTCCAAATAATTAACCTACAAAACATAAAATGCTAATTTTGAAGTAAATTCATTCTTTTTTTTTCTTCCCAGCTTCTATATTAGGCAGAAGTGAGTAGAGACAAGTTAGATGTTAAATAGAGAAAAACTATCCTTCCACAAATTCTAAAGTTCTTTCATGAAAACCTGCTTTCATTTATCTGAGGCCATTGAAGCAGTTTCTGTAAAGACTAGTGAGAATACAGTCTGTCTATGATATCAGCCTTTTTTTTCTGGATACGATGATCATTTATCCTTACTAGAGACCAAATCATAGCTCCAAAAAGAAATAAGCTCTAAAATAGAAACAAGCTCTGGAAGAATACTCATTTGGTTTGAGTAAAGCATTGCCTGGCATTTCTGAAACATTTCCACAGTAATTCATTTCTGGTTTGGCAACACCAATAAAGTTAACTGTACTTTGTTCAGTATATATTCTAGTATCTATATAAACCTTCCCAATCTTTCCTAAGGCTTTCTGAGATCATCCAAGAGACAGATGTTAAAGGAAGGTTTAGTCATTTTTAGATTTCCTGACAAGCAAATTCCATAACTGACAACTGCAAACATACATTCGTGGAATGGCCACATACGTTGTTTAAGTGGAAAAGGTCATTGAGAAAAGTATCATATGTAACAGTCTCTATTACTGCCCACATTTCTGATACATCTTTTTACAGCTAGTATCTTATGTCTTATACCAAAATAAATTATTTAAGTTTTATGAGAAGATAGAGAAAAAAATGAGAGCTTCTCATGGCTTTACCAAAGCAAGATAATATGGTCTCAACTTTAAGATTCAAAAGATGCTGAAAAATAACGATCCAGGAAAATCGTTAAATGTTTAGATATATAGCAAAGACTTTACAATCTCAGAAAAACCATTTAGAAAGTTGAATAACCTTACAAAAAGTCTACGACGATAGTAAAACACATAATTGTAATTCTTTAAAAAATAGTATAAGTATCTTATCAATAATTTTAAATATATCCACTCAGTTATCAATTGGACCAATATCTATTGGGTGCCTATTACGTAGCTGCAGTGATGGATAAAATTTAAAATAGTATTTGTACCTCAATGAGCATGCAACACAGCTGGACAGTTTTATTAAAAAAAAAAAATTCAACTTTGTTTAAGAAAAACACAAAGAAGAAATATATTTGAAAATTCTCTCAAAGTTATGGGAAACCTATAAACTTCTTTAAAAAGTAATACTGAATTACACATTTTGTAACTGCTTTTCACACACAAAAAACTATTATTAAAGCAAGTTATTTATCTGTTGAGTATAAAATACATTTTAAAATTTTAAATTACCAGGAATTCCCTGGTGATCCCATAGTTAGGACTTCGTGCTTTACTGCAGGGATAGAAGCTTGATCCCTGGTCAGGGAACTAAGGGCTTCCCAGGTGGCTCAGTCGTTAAGAAGCTGCCTGCTAACGCAGGAGACATGGAGTTCTACCCTGGGTCGGGAAGACCTCTGGAGGAGGAAATGGCAAACAACTCCAGTATTCTTGCCTGGAGAATCCCATGGACAGAATCTGGAGAGCTACTGTCCACGAGGTCACAAAGAGTCTGACACCACTGAACAGGCAGGCACAGGGAACTAAGATCCTGTAGGCCAGTCTGCATAATCTCCCCCACCCCCCAAAATTACTAACTTTAAGTTACATCAAAAAGCAAACTATATGAGCTGAAAATCTGACATACAACAGGTTACATATTAACTGTATCGTTTTAAAATCTACAAAACCATTAACATAAAGATTTCATGTTTCTGAGATATATTTCTACATCATCATCACAAAAGACTTAAGGGCAGAAATTCATTCCATTTCACTTATTTTACATATATTACACCTATAAAAAATCTAAGTTTTGCTAACAGTTTAACCCCAAGATGAGTCATGGCTACTTGTGTTGATTTTATTCTTAAAATTACAACTACTTTCTATCTTATGCCTCAATTTTAATTCTCTCCCGAGATATGTGATGTTAATTAAGATTTATATACATTATAAATTTTACAATGTTTTTTCTTATCAATCCATACTATACACATCACAAATCTGAAAAAAGCCTCTGAAACATTCTTGGTCATTTCAGTTAATGCACACATTCTGCTTTATATTTCAGAGTTTTAAGAAACTACTAACAACTGAGTTTCATGCTACTTATGATCAATATCTAGAAGCTAATGAAAGTCCTGCTGTGTATACATGATTTGGAACATTATCCAGTTCTGCTCCTATCTCAAACCTCATTCCACAAAACTGGGCTGCCCTGACTGTGTAAGATTATTCATAATTCATCTTTCAACTGGAAGGTGCTTCCATTTAAAGCTGTTACTTAAATGTATTACCACCCCCCCACCCTTTTATAGAACTGATTAGAATTCTAACTCATGCTACTTATGAAGAAACTGAATCTCTGGTAGGTTCCATGACTTAACCCAAGGTCAACAACTATCCAGAGGCAGTCCTGTTCAATCCCAGATTTGCCTAACCTCAAAGCCAATACTTCCAATTGACCACAATTATCTCCTTAAAAGATTAAGAGATAGGCTCAAAAGCAGGGAACCTTGTCTCCTTCTCTCGTTGAACGTTCACGTATCTATTCTGAGACATCTATAACCACACAGAACCTACAGTTCAGTCTCTGATTGAAATATAAATGAAGAGGATCTTTCTGCTTCACTTAAACTAGGGCAAGCTCACTGGCAGGTAAGAAAGATGTTGGCAAAGGCTTGCCTCAACATGTCTCGCTTAGACCTCTATGTTTTGAAGGTCCCCCAAGTCTATTTGTTATAAACACGCATACCTACCAAACAAGGATATGCCAGACTAGACTATAGGTTGGTGCTTTTCAAGACTGCACTTTTCTAAAATTCAGACCAGACTTAATACTGATCTAGGAGACTTGGTTGACTATGTCAATCTGGCACTTCTCAAACATTCGAAGCATCATTTATGGGAAACGAACCCAGTTCCACCCTCTTTTTTACTCTGTGATGCCTGCACCACTTGGGGAGTGAGGGACCGCTCCCGTAAAGACACTAGGGCTAAAGAGCAGAAAGGAAGAAGTGGGGGAAGCGCACGGAAGTTGTGAGGTGGGAGGTCTCCTTACCCACTCTAATGCCCTAGCTCTGCCAAGGGCGGCTCCCCGCGGTGCCCAGCCGACTCACAACCCCCACAACCCTAGAAGCCGGGCTCTATCCCAGCGAGGTGGGCAGAAGAGTCGGGCAGTGGAAGTATGAGATTGCCCCATCTACCTCGCCAGAGTCCGGGCTCTCCTTTTGGACCCAGAGGATGCCCCCCTCTTTCAGAGATAACCCTCCAGGTGGCAAACTCCCGGTCCACAGCGGCCGAAGTCCTCAGTATACGAGGGAGCGCCTGCTCCGCAACCTCGACCGGACCACCCGAAACTCTCCGTCAGCCGTGACCCCCCAACCCTTCCATTCCACCTCCGCAACCCTCTACAGTCACACACGCCGGCCTCCGCCCCACCAGTGTCTCTGCGCTCCCCTCCGCGATTTGGAGAAGGGGGGCCCCCCACAAGCCCCCAGACACATACACACTCTCAGGCTCCAGCCTCCTGGACCCCGTCGAAGACGGAGCGAGTACCTGGTCTGGCCGTGCTTCGGGACTCAGATGGAGCGGGCGCAGTCCCCTCCCGGAGGCGCCGAGTGCTTCTCTACCCACCCGCAGCGTTGGCTTCTCTCTTTCCCAGGAAAGGGAGGGAGGAGAGGTGCGGGAGGGGAGGGGTAAGGCGAGGAGCCGAGGGGCGGCTGAAGCCGATCCGGAACCTCTAGCGCTGGCCCCACCCTCGGCCCGGCGCAGAGCACCCTGGCCCTCCCGATAGGACAAACTTAAAGCCGGCAGTGAGAAATGGACAACACCACTTCCGGGTCATCCCCGCTATCGCCCCTCCTTAGCAACCGCGTGGGGTTGCTAAGCGGAAGCGCTTTCAGAGACAACCGCCCCCATTACTTCTGGGACCATCAGGAGGTAACTGGGAATGTATGCTCCTCTTGGGTAACACTCTTATCTTCTACTCCTGGTCTTGGACTGAGCACCAGCTTCGCTGCCAAAGTCACGAAGCCAATTCTGCTTTTCCCTTCGCTTGTACTCCCCCTATGAGCCCCCAGCCACTATTTACTCCTGTTCCTCCCTCCCTGAATCCCGGGAGGACCTATTGACTCCTCCTAAGGCTCTCTCAGGTCCCTCCAGGGAGTTACTTGCTGGCGGTTTAGCAAGCATCTCCCTCTTGTGGATTTTCAGTTATGTTTCAACTGGACTTTTAAATGTCGTCCGTTATAAAACCTTTTTCATGCACTTCGTTCTCATGTGACAAGGACCTGAAACCCAATGGTGAGAAAGTTTCACCCATCTTCTCTTTTGTAAGGATTGCACTTGCTTGTGTATGATCTGGAAATAATTAATTCAATGAGAAGAGGCCAAAGGAAGCCGTTAATCAAATTTGGGAAGGAGGAAGACATTTAATCTACTCAGAGTAAACTTTCATTCCTGTACTGTGGACAGGAAAAGTTAATAAGAGAGCTTATATAGCCTTGTACTGAAGTGATGTGAGTTTGAAATATATTGGGTAAACCACTTCTTGGAGCAAAAGCCATCTGCATAATTAATGCTCTTTTTAGAAAAATGACCTATATGTTTATGGCAGTTGAATATTCAGAGAAATGTAATCGGGCATTCAGAGAAAAATGAGTGTACATTTTGGCTTAACTTTCTTGTCTTGAACAGA
This sequence comes from Madoqua kirkii, assembly GCA_006408675.1. Classification (NCBI taxonomy): domain Eukaryota; kingdom Metazoa; phylum Chordata; class Mammalia; order Artiodactyla; family Bovidae; genus Madoqua; species Madoqua kirkii. The sequence continues at coordinate 11,198 of SJYC01049445.1, forward strand.
TCTGCTCAAAAGCAGTAAAGCTACCAGCTCAG
>SJYC01049448.1:0-22135 GCA_006408675.1 Madoqua kirkii
AAACTCAAAAGCCCAGAGGAAAAGAGTTAAGTTTCCAAGAGAATAATGAAAACAGTATAAAACCTTATGGAGAGCATATCAGCATTAAATCAGGACTGCTAAACCAATACACAGAGGATTTAATAACTGCTGATTCCTTCCAGTGTACATCATAAACAGAATCACTGAAGCTTTTTGCATCACCTAATTGTTTACCTTCTAGATTTCTTGAACCAAATGAAAACTGAATCTCCATTCCATAGCTCATCATTTTTCTCTAGATGAAGATGCAATTATTCTTATCTAGATGCAAGGTAGTTTGAAGTGTCCATGCTTCTTGTTACATTTAATCACATCATTAATTCCTGATATTATCTCCATTCTTATAATGAAACTCCAGGAGATTTAATATTGGCTATCATTATCTGCTCAGATCCTTCAGATGCTCTTTAATACAATTTGAGACTCTCAACATTTTCTGCCTTAATAAAATAAGGGGTGGAATTAATGGATTTGATGAAGACTTTCTTATTTTCTTCCTGACACAGAATGTCTAGATGCTGTATGGACTAGGCTTTAGAATATGGGTTGGTAAACCTAGATGTTTCTTGGTCAAGTCTCTTAATGGTAGAGATGTAGAAGGGCAAGCAAAACAACAAGGAGACTAGCTGCTGACTGCAAGGCACAGCTGATCGTTATGGTTTGGACTGGAGGACCTTCTGTGCTGGTTAAAGGAACGGATGAATAAACTTGCTTGGGTAGGAGCAGTACCAGAAGCAGCAGCCCCAATGTGAGCCCGGCCACCCACTGCCCACTTGTCCATGTTGATCACTCCACCTTGGGCCAGCTCGCTGCTTGGTGCCCGGAAGGATCACCTGCTCTTGGCTGGTGCTGGGAGGTATCTAGCAGGGTCTTAAATCAGAAGGCTTCATAATGGCAGTGATGTCATACCACCCATGCTCACCACGCCCCACCTCCAGTCAAATAATTTATTTTTGAAATGAAAACTTCAACACTCTTTAGAGAGTCTGAACTATTTCTCAAAATCTATTTAAAAAGCAGGTTTCCCTTGTTTTTTCCTCCTAAAAGTATTTCCCCCCCAGATTCTTAAAATATGTTTGTTGTTGAAAATTGGTAGCACTGAATGTGAGGAGAGGTTTGGGACATCACTCATGATATTTGGTATATTTTGTACAGAGATTTGGTGTATTTATATACATGTCTTTTATGCAATAATGATTGTACTTTTGAATCCAGTTTTGCTCAACATTTATCACGAACATTTTCCTGACATTAAAAGCTTGAAAGCAGCCCCAGACACTGAGCCGCCACCAAGGACTCAGCAGCCTCCCGCTCGAGGCCCCTCACTTCCCAAGGCTCGCTACCCCCTGCCCGCCTTCTCCCGCCGCTGCCTTCCACAGGCCGTTTCCACCGGGGAAAGGGAATCATATCTTATGTCTGCTTTCCAAAACCTCTGTTTTTTCGACCCGTTTGCTGATGTAAGTAAGGGTGATGATCTGCTTCCTTCTGACATTGAGGATTATATCCATACAAGAATTCAACAGAGAAACGGCAGGAAGACCCTTACTACTGTCATAGGGATCGCTGATAATTACGATAAAAAGAAACCAGTGAAGGCATTTAAGAAGAAATTTGCCTGCATCGGTACTGTAATTGAGCATCCAGAATATAGAGAAGTAATTCAACTACAGGGTGACCAGCGCAAGAAAACATGCCAGTTCCTGATAGATTGGACTGGCTAAGGACCACCAGCTGAAGGTTCACGGGTTTTAAGAGCTTTTGGCTCACTGAAGCTTAAGTGAGGATTTCCTTTCAATGAGTAGAATTTCCCTTCTGTCCCTTTTCACAAGTTTAAAAACTTCAGAGCTTGTATATTGTAACCATTTGGGGTCTTCTTTTAACTTGGACTAGTGTAACTCCTTCATGCAATAAACTGAAAAGAGCCATGCAAAAAAAAAAAAAAAAAAGCTTGAAAGCATAATTTAAGTATCTTCTTAAAAAGTTTATACAATGAACTCTGCATGTGTGCAGTTTTATCCCCATCTTGTTTTGTTTTGAAGTATGCTTATGTATTTATAGAGAAGTTGTAAAGAAAATATACCATGGTGTTAGTCCTGGTTGTTTCTAAGTGGTGGGGATTTCTGTATTTTCCAACTTTTTCACATTGGTTATATATTTACTATGGAAGCTGGACTACTAGTTTTTTGAAAGGTGGGGTTAATGGAAATCAAGGTAAACCAACATGGAAATTACTTTTTGAAAATAAAAATGACTATGAAAAAAAAAAAAAAAGAGAATAAAGACCAGAAGTTCATGGTCAATAAAGTAGCACTTGTCATCTGAATGGGAACTGATCCTCTTTGAGTAAATGGGTAAAAATAATGCCTTTCATTGATGCTTGAAATTTGGGAATGACATAATAAGAGGTTACAATAGTTTAAAAAACTTCTGGTTTGTATTTTCTTATCTGCTCAAAGAGAAAATTTAAAGTTTCTCAATATTTAGTTGTCTTTTATTTTCAAGCATATAAGTATTTCTTTATACTTCAGAATATGAAAACTTACTTTCTCTTTGCTTTTCCCAAGCCACTGCTTCCTGCCTCCTCAGGAATTCTATTCTCTTTTTCTGAATCTTTAGGGGACAGCCTGAAGAATTCTCCAATTCCTTTTTGCCACTTGGGAGTTGGGCGCACACAAACTGGATTCCCTCCTGCATACTTATTTTCAGCTATAAAATAAAACAGAACTAAATAAAAATTAAGAATATAATTTCCATTCCTTAAAGGGAAACAGTTAACATCAAATCTAAAGGATATTAAATGGTGGTACATCTATCTTTAAAGTGAATTTTAAAATATGACATGATAAAGTTGTACTCAGTCAATAGTACATTATACATTAATATAACATAATGCAGAACATTATTATATGTATTCTTTACCCTAAAAAAATAGCATTAACAAGATGTTTACAACTAGAAAATATTTTTCATATTTTGTCCATGAACAGAACTATTCAGTTAGTCTTATGTACTGTCATACTAAAGTTTGACACACTTTTTCCTGTATGTTCTTAACTAGAGTTTGCAGAAATAATCTTCCAAACTGCTCAACTTCCTTCTAAAAGGAATGAGAGACACCAGATGGCAGGGTGTTTTCTCAACCTCTCCTAGCACAGAAAGAATAATGTGAAGCTCTTACCCTGGCCCAGTTTTCCCTCTTAATGTCCCCAAAACAGAATCAGTAGCTGCAAGGTTGAAACACACACACACACACACACCAAACTTGAAAAAAAAAAAAGAAAAAGGGAAGAAAGGAAGGTAATAGGAAAGACTAAGAACAACATGCAGAAATTAAAACAAAAACGTTATTAGCATTGTCAACTAACCTCTCAATTCTAGTAAACAGGTGCTTAAGTAGCCTCATATAAGAAAAAGTCCAGTTGTAAATATTAAGAAAAGTAACAATGCTAAGGCAGAAAAGAAAAACAGGTTTGAAGAGAAAGTGTGTCCGTCCCTAACACAAGGCTTGAAATTTTTGAAGACCGTGCGACCCCTCCATCTCTACCCCAGCCCGCCAAAGAGATCAAGGCTCGCTCATTACATCAAAAGGCAAGGAAGGAAGAAATTCTGAGCGGGGGGTGAGGGTGAGGATCTCAGGAAAGAAACTCATCGGTGGGTATGGGGAACAGTGGTGCCTGGTCTCATCTCCTTTTGAGAGGGTTCATGTAGGAGCTTGCAGGGGCGTTTTTACCTTTCCTTGAGGAAAGCTGTGTGGAATTAGCGGCAGAAGTCGAGGAACCAAGCACCTTCCTAGGGGCTCGAGAAGCCACCACTGCGGAGAGAGGGAAAGGAGGGCATTCAGAAGAGGGCACGAAGAGGCTGGGAGCCACGTTCTCACCACAGTCTCCGACCCAGCCTATTGGAAAGGATTGAAGAGGAGAGCCTCGCGATCCAGAACAGCAGACAACCCTCTCCTGTCCCCGCCGCTTCTTCCTCCTGGTTAAAGGGATCAGGCTGCTGCTTCCTGGAGGGCTGGACCAGTTTGGCGGACAGGAGGGGAGGCCCCCTCTTCTCTTGCCCATAGCGGAGCTGCCCAGAAAACCACCTGCCCGCCACTATTGTGCCCGACTGCCTCACCTTTTCTGTAGCTGCCAGGCACACTGTTTGCTTTAGTTCGCACCATGTTCGAACTCGAGAGGAGAGCAACTGACTCTCCAGCCAAAGATGTTTCACGGGACAAGGCCCAGAAAACGAATCTCCCGCCACAGTTTATATTGGTCCCTTTCCCGCGCGCTCCACCGACTCTCCGAGACCGCCACTCCCATTGGTTCCGCGCCTTTCAAGCGCAACCAATCGCCAGTGTCCAGCGGTGACCACAGCGGGGCTGGGCGCAGTGTCGACCCGTCCATCAACTTGTAGAAGCTTGTGATTCGTACCCGCCGTAGGTGGGAGGTGCCAGGGCGCTTTCCTAGGATGCCCAATGTGTTGGGTACTAAGATCCGTGCTAAGATTGTGAACTGGGTAAAAGAGCCTGCTTAGAAAAGAAAACCGGGAAAGACAGCGAATTCCAACATTTCTTCAAAAGTTAACTACAGTCTCACTCCTGGAAGTGACTCCTGAAATGTAGCGGACTTTTTAACATCTCAGGCATGAACTCTCTTTACAGCATCCATACTAAAAAACCTATGGAATGGTCAAACGCTAATACATTTTATTTACAGGGATGATTTTCTTACCCCCTTGGCCAGGAGGTGCAGACTGTGGGATCTTAGTTCTTGGATTAGGGATCGAATCCAGGCAGCAGAAATCCCCGAGTCCTTAACACTGGACTGCTAGGCAATTCTCTATTTACAGGAATAAATTTTTTTTTTAAATGTAACTGTCTAGGATGGTGTGAAACAAGAAAAAACTGAGCAAACTGTACATTTTAAAAAGTCAAAGTGTTAGTCTCTCAGTCGTGTCTGACTCTTCGACCCCATGGGCTGTAGCCCGCCAGGCTCCTCTGTCCATGGGGTTCTCCAGATAAGAATGCTGGAGAGAGTAGCCATTTCCTTCTCCAGGGGATCTTCCCGACCCAGGGATCCAACCTCGGGCTCCCGCATTGCAGGCAGACTCTTTAGGGCCTGAGCCAATGTACCTACATAAAAATAAACATTATTATAATAATAAAACATTTTCCCTAGACATATATGGAATCAGAATTCCTTAAAAATATGTCAAATCTGTTAAGGGTACATCCGTGACACGTAGTAAACATGACTTTAGGAACTCATAACTATTTTCTATCCCTATGCTTATCTTAATCACTCGCAGTACACCTGGGGAATGATTTTCACACGGTGAAGACCAGGCACAAAACCTGATCAGATGAAATTGCCTTAGGGTGTACTTTGTTAACCCCCAACTTGAAAGGCAACCCTGAAAGTGTAAGCTTGGGGCTAATTCTCTCCAATAAATTATGCTTGAACTTTAGAATAAAGGCTACTTAGTGCTTTAAAAGAATCAACAATTACTTTGTTTTTGGATTAGAGAATCTAGACGGCAGATGAAATTAACATTATAATAGGAGGGGTGGTATTGCAAATTATCTGTAGCTCTAAAATCTTAGAAACTAAGATTACAGCCAAAGTCCTGTCAGAAAAATCAACAAGCCCCCGGGGTTCCCCTCCTTGTTCTTTATCATCAGACCCCTCTCAGTACACAACGTTTCTTCAATGCACACTATTTCCTTTTCAGTTAAGTGGCTTCTACAAACGACTGAATTATCCAGTTCCCAGATCCTTGTAGAGATTAGAGCTGCATAGAGAATCTGCTAAAAGTACTGCAAATATATCTTTACACACAGAGGCAAACTACGGTATTACTATATCTGTTTGTATGTCTGTCTTCTTAACGCCAATTACAATAAGGAAGGGGGCATATTAGAGTAAAAACTTAAGGGAAAAGCAGTGATACTTAAAAATTCTTAATTTAAATGTTTGCTTTGGAAAAGTGCTTCTCCGTTCCGGTTAAATAAACTAGACAGTTGCGTAGCGTGAACCTGAAAAATTTAAAGGCCTAAGGCATTAAGAAAGTTGTAGTATGCACAGATGAAATTTCTGCCTAAATTTATACAGACGAATGTCCTTAAGGCATATTAAATAGGTGTGCTTGCTTTGCTCAGGTATAAATTTATTTTAATAAATGGTAATATTATAAATGGCTTTACATTGCATATATTACAAATAGAGTGTACAATCAGTAACATATTCCTTGTGAAAAAAGAACATTTTTATTCTTGAGGACCTAGAATGTCCTATTGTACAAAAAGCTTAAGTTACTCCATCTTCAAGAAGTTATTCCTCTAGTAATGGGAAGAGAATATGTATAAAAACAGGTAGAGGATTTGGATAAGTTATACTTTGTATTAAATGTAGCAGATTTCTATGAAGAAACAAAACTTGTACTCACAATTTATGAAAATTCAGTCTTTTTTTAAATGAGAAAGCCATATATTTTTCAAATTAATAAAATAGTCTAATAACATAATCAACACATGATTTTGATTACATCAGTGAAAACTAATATAAGGTAGGAACAACATCCAATTAATGTAATTATTTAGTATAAATAGCCTAATGGGAATGAAAGGCCTATACATATAACACAAAGCCAGTCAATTAAATTGACCGATGAAATGTATCAGGTTTCCAGAGAAAGCTGGCTAAATTTTCCCGTTTGTTGTCCCAGAGAAGGGAGTAGCAAAAGGGTTCTTAACTTTGATTATCTTTAGTTGAAGACCTTTAACTTCTTTTCTAAAATTTTTATTTTTAATTGGAGGATAACTGCTTTACAATATTGTACTGGTCTCTGTCATACATCAACATGAATGAGCCATAGAAATACGTATGTCCCCTCCCTCTGGAACCACTCTCCCACCTCCCACTTCACCCCACTCCTCTAGGTTGTTAACAGAGCACCGGATTTGAGCTCCCTGCATCATACAGCAAATATCCATTAGCTATTTTACATAGGGTAATATACGTTTCCAAGCTACTCTCTCAATTCCTCCCACTCTCTCCTTTCCCCACTGTCTACAATTCTGTTCTCTACGTGTCTCCACTGCTGCCCTACAAGTAATTTATCATCAGTCCCATCTGTCTAGATTCCCATATGAAAGTGAAAAGTTAAGTCGCTCAGTCGTGTCTGACTCTGCGACCCCGTGGACTGTAGCCCACCAGGCTTCTCCGTCCATGGGATTCTCCAGGCAAAAATACTGGAGTGGGTTGCCATTTCCTTCTCCAGGGAATCTTCCCGACCCAGGGATCGAACCCGTGTCTCCCGCATTGCAGGCAGACGCTTTAATTTCTGAGCCACCAGGGAAACCGAGCCATATATATATATATATATATATATATATGCACCTTTCCCATATATATGCACCTTTAACTTCTTAAAAATCAATAGAGAACTCATATTGAAGGTCATCAAAGCCAAATCCCAGCACCTGTTTTATTAAAGTGTTGTTTTTTTTTCCCTCCCTCGAGCTTACAGAGTTGTCTCGGCTCTAATAAAAAAAGACCTGGCTCAAACAAGCAAATAGCGGTTTTAAAAATAGCATAAATCAGATATTAGACAAAGGGTTTTATAAATCCTCTACTACCAGAGAAAACCCTTACAGCTTTCAAGTGCTCTTTTAAGTGTTTTCAATAAAACCAGAAAAATAAAAAGCTGGCCTCTTAGGTTACGGGGTATTGTTTCCTAAACTGTACTTTTTAGAGACATTTGTAGCATCTTAGAATTCCCAGTTCTCGAGCCCTACATCTGACAATGCGGAAGAACCACGCGCAGATTAAGCTCCGGTTCACGTGCAAACACCCGGAAGCGAGAAGTGGGAGGAGACATAGGTGGGAGGGGGTCTGCGTTGGGGGCGGTGCTAAGGCGCGGGGCGGTGCAGGCTGGCGGAACCCGCGCGAGCGAGGTCGGTTTTGCTAGGGGCCTAGTCGGGTGTAGAACGCCGAGCTTTCGCAGCCCGCCTGGTTCCGGCTCGGGAAGATGGCGGTGGCTGGGGCGGCGTCCCGCCAGCAGCTGGTGGACTGGTGCACGGAGCAGTTGCGGAAAAGTTTCGGCCTTGATGTCAGTGAGGAGATCATACAGTAAGACCGGTTCGGGTCCGAGGCGGGAAGGAGCTCTGGGATGTGTACTGACTAAGCAAACGGGGAAGCGGAAAAAGGACTAAAAAGTTGATAAGAATGAAGAAATTTAATAAAAAGGCTGCTGTCTATCTCCGAGCGCCGAATTTTGACCTCCGGCTTTATAGTTTAGCTTCTGGAATAGGGTGTCATGCTCCACAGTCGGCTGGTGGGGCCTTCTTTTCCCAGGAAAACGCCAAATCCCTAATAATTAGACTTAGAAGTCTAATTATCCTGCCTTACACATTTTGGAGGGAAGGGGCAAGCCAAGTTGTTTTTTCAGAAATTCCTTGCTCTGAACATTTTATCAATAGTTTGCTCAGTCCTGCTTGTGTCAAATAGGGCCTGAAATTTAAATAAGGGTGGCATGGTGCTGTGCAAAGATAACCTCCTGACTTGGGAATCCCTGGTTCTGTTTTCTGTGGTCATTCACCAGTTTCGGAACCGTAGGTACCTTAGTTTCCTCATCTGTAAAATGAATAATTAGCACTGATTATCTTTAACAGTTTGTGATTCTTGTGAAGTGGAAGTGGTGATTTGATTTAATATCTGCTTGCAGTTGATTTAATTTTTTTTCGTTACTGCATACTACTGCTGGGACAGCAAAGATGGTTGATGAATGCTGAGGTGAAGGAAGTGCAGGGTATTGGGGAGCATTAGAAAAGGAGTCTGATTAAGGTTTGAGAAATTCATAAGATTAATTGCAAGGGATGAATTGTGAACTAAGAGGTAGGTGTCAGTGCAGAGTTCAAGAGTAGGGAAAATTTTCTACAAAAAATGGACTTAAGAACCTAGAAGTGTTTCTTGATTTGGCTCCTTGCCCATTGATGCTGAAACTTAAATTGCAGCTGTAGAGCTTTTGTAGAAAGTTAGGTGAATTTCTGAGTTTGGGAGAAAATAAGCGTGTTGGCAAGGAGAGAGTTAAGAGAGCCTATTTTAAAGGGTAATTTTGAACGTGGTAATAGATGATCAAAAAATCCCAGTTAAGTGAATACTGTATCACTTATATATGGAATTCTAAAAAGGAACATCAGTGACTTTTGTTTACAAAAACAGAAACAGACTCACAGACATAGAAGACTAAACTTAAAGGGAGAGGGGATCATTAGGAATGTAGAATTAACAAATACATATCATTCCAGTACTCTTGCTTGGAAAATCCCATGGATGGAGGAGCCTGGTAGGCTACAGTCCATGGGGTCGCTAAGTCGCACATGACTGAGCGACTTCACTTTGTCCTTTCGCTTTCATGCATTGGAGAAGGAAATGGCAACCCCTCCAGTGTTCTTGCCTGGAGAATCCCGGAGATGGGGGAGCCTTGTGGGCTGCCATCTATGGGGTTGCACTATGGGGTTGCACAGAGTCGGACATGACTGAAGTGACTTAGCAATAGCAATATATGAAATAGTTGAACAACGGTTTACTGTATAGCACAGAAAACTACATTAAGTATCTTGTAATAACATATAGTAGAAAAGAATCTGAGAACAATGTACATATCTAAATCCCTTTACACCTGAAACTAACACAAAATTGTAAATCAACTATGTCAGTTTTTTTTAATTTTAAATAAAGATATTTTTTAAGATTACAAAAAAGAAAACCAAATTGTATGGCTTGGCTTTACCCTTCTTTGAAGGCAAGATCAAGTTAAGTAGTTCTCAGACATTTTTTCAAGCAGTAGAATGCTGTCAAATGAAATAATGAAGCTTTGTAATATACCAAACCAAAAAAAAAATCTATCAGTTAAAAGAAAAAATGATTGAGGCTATTTTTGATGAGTCAACAATGGCGTTTGGATAGTTGCAGACTTCTCAGTCTCAGAATCCAGTTGTATTGTGTTGCTTATACAGTATTAGGAAAATTCTAATTCTCATAGATTGTGGCTTAATAGCTCATTTTGCAAGCTTTGATTTTCCTTAGTTAAACTTATTCACACAGTTGAAAGAGTGATGAGAAATTTCTATTTTAAAGTTGCAGCACTAAGTATGGCTGTATACTTGCTTGTATTTAAAAATATTTATAAATATAAGTTAGACAAGAGTTGTCCAAAACATAAAACCAGCTATTGGAACCACTTCTTGGTTTTCACTAGCTATAGCACAACAAGCTATGATGCCATGATGAAAGCGTTTGCTGTATAGATTTGCTATGCCTTGTCTTGTTGATATTTAATTGAGAATTACCCAGATATACTATAATAGTGTGCTAACTTGAACAGTTTGACACAAGTGGCCTGAATTTTTTAAAAAGACAGCATAAAGCTGTTAACCTTCCTAATCAGTGGTTCATTTATGGGACATTAAGGTCTGTACACAGAATCAGCAAAATAAACTTTATTCCACAGTCTGCATTAGTTTATTGCATTCTTTTTAATGGGTGATTAATATCCCATTCCAGAGAAGGCAATGGCACCCCACTCTAGTATTCTTGCCTGGAAATCCCATGCATGAAGGAGCCTGGTAGGCTGCAGTCCATGGGGTCACAAAGAGTCGGACACGACTGAGCGACTTCACCTTCACTTTTCACTTTCCACTTTCATGCGTGGAGAAGGAAATAGCAGCCCTCTCCAGCGTTCTTGCCTGGAGAATCCCAGAGGCGGTGGGCCTGGTGGGCTGCTGTCTATGGGGTCACAGAGTTGGGCACGACTGAAGCGACGCAGCAGCAGCAGCAGCAGCAGCAGCAGCAGCAGCAGCAGCAGCAGCATTAGTTTTGGTTGGATCTACTTTGTTAAGATTTGATGTTTAACACATTTGGATGTATGTTGCTCTTTATTATTATTTGTTAAATATTTAAAATGACATTTATTCAGTTGTTTCTAAAACTCTTGAATTCCCTAGTGCCTTGCATATTTCAGAGTTAAATGATACTTTGAGGTTCTTTGCAGCTCTCTGAATTCTTGATACCAATTAATCTTTTAATGGGGCCTAGTAAATTTGGGGATCAAGTTGATTAAACCTTAAAATTCATTAAAAACAGTTGTCTACTTTATAAAAATTTGTATTTGATTAGAAAATGCTCTTAAGGAGGCCCAAAGGAACACGTTTGTTCTCTTATAGATTCTGACTCTGCAAATCAACCAGCACGTTAGGTAAAGAACCTAGTACATTTACTACCAAGGATGGGACAATTACCTGATTTTTTTTAAAATTCAAAGAATATAGCGTTATTGTAATAATTCTTCTTGCATCTCATACCAGTATGTCTATATTACAGTTTCCTCAGATCATGTAATGCTGTCATGGCCTGATACCTGAATTTTTTCACTTCTCTAATGATGTAATATAGTCACTGTAGAAAACTAAAAAAAAATCAGCAAAGGGTAAAGGAGGAAACCAAGATTACCATAATACCATAACCCAGAGATAACTTTATTTTTCTCTTAGTGTTTTTTCCTATGCATATTGTAATACATTTCTAAAATATATTCATTGTAAAGGAATGAAGAAAATATAAACAAACCAGTTGTTTTTAATCATCTCTGTTAGTGGTAGTCATTTTCATGTGTAACCTTAGAAGGTTTTCTACAAAAAAGCCTTTTATCTGCACACAAGTGTATGGATATATACATTCCTTTTATAGCAATTGAGATCATATACTGTATGGGTTGTCCTACTATTTCACTTTATATGAGAGCATTTTTTTCTCAGGTAATAGTAATTAGTCAGGGAATTCCCTGGGGGTCCAGCCAAGCTTTCACTGCTGAGGGCACAGTTTAATGTCTGGTTAGGGAACTAAGATCCCCCAAGCCTGGAGGCATGGTAAAAAATAAATAAATAAATAAATAATGTAAATAAGTTACTGATTAAAAAAAATGATGATTATTCAAACATTTCACTTTTAGTGACCACATATTAGATTTTGTAAAGTCCAAAAACTTGAATTCATATGCCCCTTCCATTAATGAAGGTTTAAATAGCCTCCAGTTTTTCACTAACTCAAATAATGATATAGTTAACATTTTTGCATAAATTCCTGTGTCTCTTATTTCTCTCTCTTAGATAAGAACTTTTTTAGCGAGTTCTGTAAATGGAATTACTGGATTGTTTTTAAGGCATTTTCAATATATTGTCTGATTGGTTTATAGAAAAATACTAACTTGTACTGGATTGTTTTTAAGGCACTTTCAATACATTGTCTGATTTATTTATAGAAAAGTACTGACTTGTACTCCTACCCCTTTTAGATTTCACTTTTAGAAACCCTTCATCCTATTTTCTTAAAGTAGATCTGCTCATTCTGATATGATGCTAATCTTTTTTGTTGTTGTTGTTAATCTTAATTTATAATTTTTAAGAATGTTAAAGCTGTAACTGGTTAGCTTGTAGTATATATTCATATTTTTAGCAAAAAGATTTTAGGTTTTACAGTACAAAAATTAAGTACTTTGTATAGTTCCTAGGAAAATACAGTGACTGCAAATGTGTAGTTATGGAAAGTATTCTTACATTTTTTTTTAAATAGCAGTGATTTTTAACAGTTTATTGAGATGTAGAGTCACTTGTTCAAATGTAAAATTTGATCAGTTTTACAAGTATATGTAGCTTTGTAACCATTCCTCAATCAAGACATAAGTAGTTCTTGCTTTGTGTGGTAGTATGGAACCATAAAAATGACCATGCAGGCTTAGACCTTGCAAAGTGATCTTAATTTTTTTTTAAAAAGGACAATATTTTTGTTATTCTATGACCTTCAAAAATGTTTGTCAAAATGTTAAAAATTCTGCTGCTATCAAAGTAGAGAAATTTAAAAAATAATAAATACTTATTTCATGCATTTAATTTTATGTTGGAGTCTGATTGATTAACAGTGCTATGTTAGTTTCAGGTATATAGCAAAGTGATTTAGTTATATATATGTGTGTGTGTGTGTGTGTGTGTCTGTGTGTATCCTTTTTCAAGTTATTTTCCCAGTTAAGTTAGGAAGTATTTCTGTCTTTAGGAAAAGTCCCACAAGCCTAGCTTCAAAACACTGATTTGATTCTAGAAATAAAATTTGTTAGTTTCAGGTGTACAGCAAGTGATTCAGTTATACCTGTATATTTAAGTTATTTTCCCATTTAGGATAAAAAGTATTTCTATGTTAAGGACAGCCCCACAAGCCTATTTTCAAAACACTGATTTGATTCTAGAAATATAAAAAGATAACATGAAAGGTAGACTGTGAACTAGTTGACATCAGTCTTTGTCCTAATCAAATTTATATCCCTAGCATCTAACCTTGAACTTGGCTCAAAACAAACACTCTAATGGCTTAATAAATGTTTTTTACTACCTTGATCTCTGTCATGATTATTGAAAAACATGGTATTAAACTAACTGTGTTTTAACAACTTATTTCTTTGCTTCTTGAGGTATGTTTTGTCAATTGAGAGTGCTGAAGAGATACGAGAATATGTTACTGACCTCCTTCAGGGAAATGAGGGCAAAAAAGGTCAATTTATAGAAGAGCTTGTAACCAAATGGCAAAAGAATGATCAGGAGTTGACTTCTGATGCTCTGCAGCAGTCCTTCAAGAAAGATGGTAGGTTAAGTTAATGTGATTAATTTAAATAAATTAAAGATTGAGATATTGGTAAATTGGCTGGTGTATAGGACTGTATGTGTTCTATCACCCCATATTCCCTCACAGCTAACTTAAGCAGAATCATGTTAACATGTTTTTAGTTTAGTTCTCTTGTTGTATAGTTGCTAAGTCATGTCTAATTCTTTGGCAACCCCATGGACTGTAGCTCTCCAGGCTTCTGTGTCCATGGAATTCTCCAGGCAGGGATACTGGAGTGGGTTGTCATTTTCTCCTCCAAGGGGTCTTTCTCACCCAAGGATCACACCCGAATCTCCTGCATTATTAGCAGGTGGATTCTTTACCACTGAGCCACCTAGGAAGCCCAAGTTCAGTTCTACTTGATCTGTAAGGAATATTGTTTTAGTTCAGACTTTTTCAACTTAGAAAATATCACAAAAACTCTTGTTTGTAGCTTCAGAATAACTTGAAAAATTTAAAACATGGATTAAAGAAAAACTTTATACAATAATGTAAGTAAATGTTGACCGGCTTCAGTATGAGTAGCATTTACAAGTAACTAATAAGTTAAACAGTACTAAAGATGAGCTCCAAACTAAATAAGTCATTATTACTATACAGTCTAAAATGTCAGATTTTAACTTCTGTGGTTTTGGCTGTGCTACGTGACGTGTGGTACCTTGGTCCCCCGACCAGGGCTTGAGCCCTGGCCCTTGGCAGTGAAAACTTGGGAGTCCTAACCGCTGGGGAAACCAGGGAATTCTATTTAACTTCTTTTTAAAAAAATTTTTATACTCTTTTTTTAAAAATTGGAAGATGATTGCTTTACAGTGTTGCGTTGGTTTCTGCCACGCAATGTAAATCAGCCGTAAGTATAATTTAACTTCTTAATGTTATCCAGTAGTCTTTGTAATTGACTGTAATCTTGAAAAATGATAGTTTGAATTTAATTCTGTTTTGAGAGGAAGAGATAATTTAAAAACCTGCCTGACTTCTTGACTGCCTGGCTTCCCTTCATTAGCTACTGACTTACCAATGAATCTATTGGTACTATTTCCAATCTGTGTGTGTGTGTGTGTGTGTGTGTGTGTGTATATACGTATATATATGTTTTTTTCTTCTTCTTTAAATGTTAGATGGCCAGAGATCAGGAGACCAGCTGAAGAGGAGTAGGCGGAAAGGGAGAAACAAACAGGAAGCTCCTGCATTTACTGAACCTGATACAACCACAGAGGTCAAAACACCTTTTGATTTGGCCAAGGTGAGCGCTCAGAAAATCGGCTTTATGGAAAAGATGAAACACCTGATACATTTCGGAGAGCAAGGGGTATACATTGGTCAGAATGGCAACTTGGAACAAGTGTATGAATTTTAAAGAGTGATACTGATGGCATATTCCTTTCTATATGATAGTTTGGTTGCTTTTTTTTGGTAGCTTGATTAAATTAATATCTTTTAGAGATTATAAATAGCTATGATAGTAAATACTTAAGGAAATGCACCAGGGCTTCAGTTTCAACATTTTTTGTGAGTTTGTACTGAAAGAATTTGAACTCTAGCTGTTTTAAGATGTTCCTATTTTAGAACATTCACTTCTACTACCACTGTCATCGTTATTTAGCATTTAGAGCTCTTTCATAGTCTCTCTTGGCTCCCAAAGTAGCCCCATGAAGTAAGCAGAAATATTTATATTCAGGGTAGTTAGTTACACTAAGATGGAAGAGTAGTGATCAAAAAATTCGTGGTGACCATGCAACAACACGCGGAGAAGGGTTTCCAAAATAATGTGAACTTTAAAAAAAAATTGTCTTAAGCCTTTTGTTAATTGGAATAAAATGAGCAAAGACTGTCATAAGCAAAAGAAAAAATATGAATAACCAATCCTTACCAGCAATTAAGTAACCAGTTTGTCCCCATAGTTGCCTGGACTCTCCTGGTTTTAGCACTGAAAAGTCCTGTATTCTGAGATTTCCCCTGAGTCCTGGGCAAACAAGGATGGTTGGTTATGCTACTAGTAACCTAATAAATACACGTTAAATCCCCTGAGATACTACCTATCAAATTGTCAAAGTTGTTGTTTTTGCTTTTTTTTGACCGCACCACTCAGGTGTGAGATCTTAGTTCCCCAACCAGGAATTGAACCCATGCCCCTGTGTGGGAGCTGGGAGTCTTCACTACTAGACCGCCAGGGAAGTCCCTATAAGTTATTATTGAATAGAAGTGAGGTTTTCTCTCCTGACCGCTTTCATTGTCATTAATTATTTGATGTTATTTCTGATATCTTTGTACCATTAGGCACAAACAACAGCAGCTCCTTGAAGAAGAAGACGAAGTTTGTCAGTTTATATACAAAAGAGGGACAGGACAAGCTTGCAGTCCTGATTCCAGGTCGCCACCCTTGTGATTGCCTGGGCCAGAAGCACAAACTGATCAACAACTGTCTGATCTGTGGGCGGATTGTCTGTGAACAAGAGGGTTCTGGCCCCTGCTTATTTTGTGGTTCTCTGGTAAATTGTTTCTCTCCTATTTTACTACGCTTTGGTTTTGGTTTTTTACTATGCTTTTGACTTTATTACACCCCTGGTAAGTTCTCTTTTTCTTAGTAAATTTCTTCCCTAAGGTGTCCAGTAAATTAAAGAAAAAAAAGTTTTTAATTGAAGTACAGTTAATTTACAGTGCTGTGCTACCAGTAAAATACCCAAGGTGATACCCTAGAATGAGGCCTATTTGTGAGAAGGACTTTGATCACATATATTGTGAGGAATCCAAGTCTTACATCAGATTAAATTCAGTTCAAGAAAACTTTAGGGCCTGAAACGTCAAAAATTTTTGTCAGATCGCAGATGTGGCTCATATCTCTAGGGATGCAGAGTCACTGTATGACATAATCCTCAGGTTTTTATAGCTTGTTTTTCCAGAACACCTTCTTTTTATAATGCTTCATTATCCGAGTGAGTGATCACAAAAGTGTAGCTGTAATTACAAACACCCAACTGAGTTGTCTTGAAGGCTTGTGCTGCCAGGTCCTGACTGGCAGAAACAGTGGCATTTGCTGTTGGTGAAAGCATATTTTGTCTTGCTTTGTTTTCTCTTCTCTTGTGGAGCCTTTAATTTTTCAGTGTACTCAGATAGTAAGTTGATTGACAGTGGATGACCTGAAAAATGTAGTATCTAATACCAAAAATGTTCAGAAAACAGCAGCAGATATCCTCCCACGTGGGGCTTTTCGCTAGAGGAACACCCGACAGCTGCTGGCCGGAGCTCCGTGTGCCACTCAGGCAGCTGCTAGCGAGTATGGTGCTTTCTGTCAGGTCCCTTGGATCCTTCTGTGCAAGAAGCAAAGCAGTGTAAAGCAGATTGGCCTTGAAGTCTTGCAGTTTTATTAATTAAGCTTAGTATGAAATTGTTTTTAAGTAAACTCCTTTTTTGAAGTAAAATACTTTTCTTGTAGTGATTTTATAATAGAATTTTTTCTTTGCTTAATATGTTTATTAACTTTACAAGTAGGTAATATTTGAAGGCAAAGAAACAAAATACATGTAAAAGGTAGACTAGTTTTCGCTGTTGGCACTGTATTTTGCCTCTTTTTTTGACTCTTTTTAATAGGACACTTGAGGGACTTCCCTGGTGGTCCCGTGGTTAAGAGTCTGTGCATCCATTGCCACGTGGTGCAACCAAAAATAAATAAATAAGAAACTTGCTTATAATTTCACTCTTAAGACTTGAATTTTATTAGAAATGGAAGACTTTTTAAAAAATGTATTTTTCTGTATTCTTGGTGGCAAATTTTTGTCTTTTGAAAGTAGATTAGCCTTTTTTTTTAAAACTAGTCATTTAGGCATACTTGCAGTGAGATCAGTTTTTTGTATGCTTCATAAAAGAAGGAAGAAATGGAAAGAGACTATGGCGAAACTCACTTGTATATATACTGTTTGGTATATTTGTCTTGATTAAAAAACACTGTCTTATTTTATTGCTGTATCTAATGTGTAATTTGAAGTTACTTTTTAAGTATATCAAGCAAACAATGTTTTTTAACTATTGGATCATGTGTTTTGCCACTTTATTAGGTATGTACTCATGAAGAACGAGATATTTTACAGCGTGACTCAAACAAGAGCCAGAAACTACTGAAGAAGCTCATGTCAGGTAGGCAGCAATCTTTTAATTGGATCACTGTGGTGATGGATCTGTGATTATTGTATCTGTGATTGTTTCTCTTACTTGTATCCTGGTATGTAAGATGCAGTTTATTTACTCATTTATTCTCTAAGCATTAAAACAAATATATTCTTATTAAAACCAGCTAACATTGAGCAAAAAATAGTAATAATAATACTATTGGATGATAACCCAAAGAATATAATAAGAATTAACTGAATAAATTAATAAATGAGGGAGAAGGGACTGCTCTTATAGAATTCCAATTAATAAAATATAGGAATTATGGGAACAGAAAATCATCATTTCTACATCACAATAGTAATAATTGCTACAAGCAGGGTCCACTAATGGATGCTGAAGTTATTGGATGAAAGTTTAAGAATTGGAGATGTGCATGATCGTGAAAGAAAAAGAAAGACTGAAAAACCATCATAATTTGAAAGGAGACTAAGGAGAAAGGACAGCTAATTGCTTTGTAGGATCTTGAATTGGATTCCTAAACAGAAAAATAATATCAGTGGAAAAGATGTTGAAATCCAAGTAAAGTCTGTAATTCAGTTAATGATACTGTACCAAAGTTAATTTCTTACTTTTGATAATTGTACTATAAGATAAGGTACTAACATTAAAGGAAGATGAGTCAGAGTTACACGGAATTCTCCGTTTTTTGCAACTCTTCAGTTTTTTAT
Source organism: Madoqua kirkii (assembly GCA_006408675.1). Classification (NCBI taxonomy): domain Eukaryota; kingdom Metazoa; phylum Chordata; class Mammalia; order Artiodactyla; family Bovidae; genus Madoqua; species Madoqua kirkii. The sequence goes on from SJYC01049448.1 coordinate 18,548, forward strand.
AACTGAACAAAGCATAACAAAAATAGTTGAAGGGAAAACAATCTACTCACCCCTTTCCATTCGTGCAGATATTTCATTCCAGCTTTATTTCATAGTTGTTTTTTAAATATAGGTAGATTGGTTGGTATTATGAAGTAGTAATTATAGTATATACAGAATTTTATGTTTTTTCTTTTTTAACTAATATTTTGTAATTGTTTATGTTGCCATCCATATTTGTAATTTTTAGTGCCTAAAAACAGTCATTAAATTTATTTATTATAATTTGATTATTTATTTCCCATTACTGGATATTTTTACTCTTTCCAAATTATAAATGATAACACAAATGGTCCACTTTGTTAATACTGTATCTTTTGATTTATTTCCTTGGGATAAATTCCCAGGAATGGGATTACTGAGTCAAAGAATATGATCATTTTTGACACTTAAGACATATTTGCCATATTCTTTTATCAAAATACTATGCTGCTGCTGCTGTGTCGCTTCAGTCGTGTCCGACTCTGTGACACCATAGACGGCAGCCCACCAGGCCTGCTGTCCCTGGGATTCAGCAGGCAAGAACGCTGTAGGGGGTTGCTATTTCCTTCTCCAGTGCATGAAAGTGAAAAGTGAAACTGAAGTTGCTCAGTCGGATGCAACTCTTCATGACCCCATAGACAGTAGCCTACCAGGCTCCTCCATCCATAGGATTTTCCAGGCGAGCGTACTGGAATAGGGTGCCACTGCCTTCTCCAATACTGTGCTGCTGCTGCTAAGTCGCTTCAGTTGTGTCCAATTCTGTGCGACCCTATAGATGGCAGCCCACCAGGCTCCCCTGTCCCTGGGATTCTCCAGGCAAGAACACTGGAGTGGGTTGCCATTTCCTTCTCCAATGCATGAACGTGAAAGGTGAAAGTGATGTCGCTCAGTTCTGTCCGACTCTTCGCGACCCCATGGACTGCAGCCTACCAGGCTCCTCCGTCCGTGGGATTTTCCAGGCAAGAGTACTGGAGTGGGGTTCCAGTCTACAACAATTAGTATTTTACCCCAAAGCCTATCACTATTGGGTTTTGACATTTCATATTATTTTATTTTTATTGTTATTTTTGAAATTATTATTAATGAGGTAGAACATGTCTCCATACTTTTTCCATTAGCATTTCTCTAGGGTCATTATTACAAAACAGGTGGTTCTCAGTGCCTTTTTTCTTTGGCTGCTTTGAGTCTTCATTGCAGCATGAGCTTTCTCTAGTTGTGGTGGGTGGGGGCTACTTTCTAGTTCTGGTGCTTGGGCTTCTAATTGTGGTGGCTTCTCTTGTTGCAAAGTGTGGGCTTCAATAGTTACGGCACATGGGCTTAGTTGCCCCATGGCATGTAGGATCTTCCCAGACCAGGGAACAAACCCTTATCCCCTGTATTACAAGGTGGATCCCCAGCCACTGGGCCATCAGGAAAGCCCCAGTTCTTATCTTATATTCAGAATACAAGAATTAATCTCTCTCTCCTTTTTTAATTTTAAAAGAAAGATTTGACAGGACTTTAAATAGGCCTAGAGTTTTAGTAAAGAGAAAGCCTTCATTATAGCCTAGTTGCTTTCCTAACCCACTCCAGTGTTCTTGCCTGGAGAATCCCAGGGATGGGGGAGCCTGGTGGGCTGCTGTTTGTGGGCCCGCACGGAGTCGGACACGACTGAAGTGACGTAGCAGTAGTAGTTGCTTTCATAACATATTTTAGATCTTGATTCTCTCATAATTTATGGCTATCTTTTTTGATATATAGATTATGGTATGTTGTCACTAGGGAGATAACACATGGACCAAGAAATGGATATGGGCTTTAGAGTTAGACCTAAAGTTAAACCTTGTTTCCACCTTTTAATTTCTAACTTACCGAACTTGGTGAATTTATTAATGTTTCTGAACTTCAGTTTCTTTGTCTGTAAAATAAAAAAAATAAAAACTGTCTTACAAGGTTATTGTGAGAATTAAGTAATATAATATGTAATTTTATAGTCATCATTATTGCTTTAACATCTGATAAGTTATTATTATTGATTTCTCTTCCTTTCCTGAAATTTCTTCTCTTTTTTCTTTTTGTTATTTAGTTTTTAACTTTGATATATAGAGGTAGTTTAAGGATGATATTCAGCCCGACTCCGTGAAGTTTTTCATCAGTGATGCATTTTTATGTTGTTTTATTAAACAGTCTGTTACCCTTAGTAGTCCATATTCCCATAAGGAAAGAGATGGATCCTTAACATTGATTGAGAACTCACTGTGTGTTTCAAGTGCTGCTTGACACCTGAGGAAGTAAAGCCTGGTCTGTGCTACCTGTTTGTTTTCCATTAAAATGAAGGCTATCATTAGGGACACAGCCATACCTTCTGATATTTGTTTCTTTGCTGCACTGATACAGCTAATTTGTATGATACACTGACACCGTTTGATTTCCTTATTGAATTTCAGGGACCGAGAATTCTGGGAAAGTGGACATCTCTACCAAAGACCTTCTTCCTCATCAAGAATTGCGATTTAAATCTGGTCTGGAGAAGGCTATCATGCATAAAGACAAGCTGTTAGAGTTTGACAGAACTAGGTATGATGTGGTTAGAATTTAAAAGCCTAAGAAATAGAGTAGTCCATTATTTTGGCACTTTAGCTACAGCAGAAGAACAACAAATGCTGTTTAGGAGGTCAGCTGCTTGTTTTTGAATCATGTTTGATTAAGATAGGCTCGCACCAAGAGGACCTAGCCTGCAACATGTTTTGTTTCTTGTCAAATGCTAGTGTACCCCCTGGAAAGTCGACTTGGATGGAATTCCCCACTGGTTGCACTTGAAGCCGTTCATTAATTCAGTCAACATAGGCTGCATACTCCATAAGAAGCTGTCTCTGGGAGAGTTAATGCCATCTCACGGGGACACATTACTTACTCTCCCTTTTTCCTTTGACACTAAATTTGTTTTCTGATTCAATAGTGTCCCTAAGTTGAGTTTTGTACTCCTGTGCTTTTGTCATTTAGCCCTCTCACCTTTCTTTAGGAGATAGGTTTGTGGATTTGTTAGTTCTGTTTTTTTTTCCTTCTTTTGGGCAAAATACGTGTTGAAACCCAATTAATGGTAAAAATGTTTAGATAGAATGTGTATGCTCACTTCTCAAGTAGCCATGTGGGAAGCCTTAGAAAGACCCTGAATCTCTTACTGTGACAATTGAATATGTCTGTTCCTGGTTGTCCTGGCATTATAATCCTTTGGTTATATACACCTACTACTTTCAAATCGTTTGCTAGGAATACATGAGATATACTTTGACAGCTATTCCCTAAGTCCATCACAAGATTTTTAAATATCACGTTTACCTTCAGTTCAGTTAGTTCAATTCAGTTGCTCAGTCATGTCCGACTCTTTGCAACCCCATGAATCGCAGCATGCCGGGCCTCCATGTTTATAACCAACTCCCAGAGTTCACTCAGACTCGTCTCCATCGAGTCCATGATGCCATCCAGCCATCTCATCCTCGGTCGTCCCCTTCTCCTCCTGCCCCCAATCCCTCCCAGCATCAGAGTCTTTTCCAGTGAGTCAACTCTTCGCATGAGGTGGCCAAAGTA
>SJYC01049449.1:0-43029 GCA_006408675.1 Madoqua kirkii
GTTTCTCATGATGTACTCTGCATATAAGTTAAATAAGCAGAGTGACAATATACAGCCTTGACGTACTCCTTTTCCTATTTGGAACCAGTCTGTTGTTCCATGTCCAGTTCTAACTGTTGCTTCCTGGCCTGCATACAGATTTCTCAAGAGACAGGTTAGGTGGTCTGGTATTCCCATCTCTTTCAGAATTTTCCACAGTTTATTGTGATCCACTCAGTCAAAGGCTTAGGCATAGTCAATAAAGCAGAAATAGATGTTTTTCTGGAACTCTCTTGCTTTTTCCATGGTCCGGCAGATGTTGGCAATTTGATCTCTGGTTCCTCTGCCTTTTCTAAAACCAGCTTGAATATCACTCTGTGAAATTTATCATTAGAAATAGAGCACATTTTTTGATAAACAGAAACTGGAAAAGAGTCTCTCCCTATTGATGTTTCCCTTATGCCAGTGTGTTTCCAAGGGCACCCATTTCATTATGTAGGTTTGTGTATAGGACCACTCTCAGTCTATTTTAAAACTTATAAGTCCAGCCAAGTCCTGGAAAATTGAAATCAGAATCTGATTTTCAGTATTTTCCTATGCCTATGTATATCACTAATTAGTAATTATTCCTTTGAGACTGATTTTGTGATTTTGGAGTAGTCACTTCTTTGAGGCCCAGGTTTATTATCTATAGAAGGAGAGAGTTGGGTCATCAGGATTCCTTCTAGTTCTTAATTTCTTTGTTGGTATGATCTTAGAAATAAGCCTGATTGTCTTATCTTGGAACTTGGCCCTTGTATGTTAAGTGAGGGACTGGGGATGAGGTTAGGGAGGGGTTGGAGGAGGTGGTGGGAACTGATGTTTAGTAGTAACGCAGTAATAAGATGTCCTAAGAATCAGCTCCAGGACTGAGAGTCCAGGATAGGAGTCCAGTTTCTAAGCAAAGTGGCAGCAACTGGGTCTAGCAGGAGTAGTCTAGGTCCAAATTGTAGAAAGACCAGGTTATTGAATAAGCTGCCAAGGCATGAACTCAGAGGCAGCAAAAGGACCCATAAGCCCAGTTATAAGAAAGGTGAGGGCTGGACTAGTAGGAAAATAGGAGGACGATGGCTATGGTGCTGTGTCTTTTTCTGCCTGAGGGTAAGATTCATTCTAAGAGGCTGAGCCTGCAGTGGGAGTAAGGTATATACAGAAGCTGGAAATCAGAGCTTGACCTGGTTTGGGAACATTCTGGAGCATCTACCTTTGAAATAATAAGCTTCAGGACAGCATTTCAGAGTGAGCTACTTGTAACAGCTTCCCAATAGTCAAATCCCTGTTTGTTAACAGGTGAGCTATTGCCATGTGTTCTTTTTCTTTCCTTAGCATTCGAAGGACCCAAGTCATTGATGATGAGTCAGATTACTTTGCTAGTGATTCTAACCAGTGGTTGTCCAAAATTGAGCGGGAGGCCATACAGAAGCGAGAGGAGGAGCTGAGAGAGTTTCGACATGCCTCTCGGCTCTCTAAGAAGATCACCATTGATTTTGCAGGCAGGAAGATTGTGGAAGATGAAGATCCTCTAGCTGAGTATCACAGCAAGTAAGTGGGCAAAACCAGAAAGGTCTGAGAGAATTGGGGAGTTTTAACTATAAAGGATTTGCCCTCCTTCCAGGCCCACCCTTTAATGGGTTTGTTATTTTTGTTAATTTTTAAAGTAATGCATTCATTTGGAGTAGAAACATGGCTGAGTAACTAAGAAAATTTTGAAAATGAGCAGTGAGGGTAACTTGTCCTATTAGATAACTACTGTGGTTTTATAAAAAGTTGTTTTTAAAGCAATGAGGTACAGTTTGGGCACAGGAATAGATAAATGAAATGTAATAGAATCCAGAAAAGACACCTGTATGTCTGCATTGTGTGTGTATGAGTGTATATTTATAGTTACATAAAACTTTTCCGAACAGTAAGGAAAGGATTGAATAAATGAAGGGCTACCAGCTTTGAAAAACTACATTAGATCTCTTACCTGAAAAAAAAAATCTCTACTTCAAAGTATGCTGTGATAATAAGTTTGACTAAAGAGTTAAATGCAAGAAAATTCCCTAGTGGTCTAGTGGTTAGGACTCTAAGCTTTCACTGCTGGGAGTCCCAGTTTGATTCCTGGTCAGGGAACTAAGATCACATAAGCCCTATAGTGTCACCTCCCCCCACACCAAAAAAAAAGTTAAATACAAAAGAAATAAAAAGAATTAGAAGGAAACAAAATAGTAGAAATTTATAATATAGTTAATGTCTTGGTATAATAAAGCTCTTTCAAAGCAAGATACAAAACCCAAAAGTCAAAAAGACTAAGATATTTTAAATAATGTAAATAAATACAAGACTGAGAGAAAGCATTTTAAACAGTTTTAACAGTTCAGAAAAGCAATACTCATATGAAGACCTGCAAATTAAAAAGGTACATCCTATGGAAAAATGGGCAAAGGCTAAGAACAGATAATTTACAGGTGAGGAAATGAAAATAACCAATAAACATTTGAAAAGATGCTCAACTGCTTATTCGGGAAATGCAAGCTTTGAAACATAATGTATCATTAGGTTGTTTATAATATTGCAGAATCTGTGGCCAATAATATGAATATGTTCTCTTACTGTGGAGGGGAATAGTAAAATGTTCAAGTCTCATCACCAAGCATGAACCCTGATGGAAACTATGGTTTTGGTGATAATGATATGTCAGTGTAGGTTGATCAGTTGTGACAAATGTATTATTTCAGTGAAGGATAGTTGTACGTTTTGGAAATGGCATCCATATCTCTGTCTCTCCTCTCTCTCTCTTACACACACACACGTGCACACACGCAGAAAACTGGATACAGGCAAACACAGTGATGCTCTACTCGACCCAGTCCTTGACCTTTCTCTTTGACTTGTGGCAGATCCATCACAGGTTTTTCCTAAACAGAGGTTATTCTCTCCTTAAAGCAAATTCTACCACTAACTTCCCGTAAATTTCTTTTCAACTATTGCATATATAAAACACAGATATAAGGAAAAAATTATTTCTAGGTGATGGATATAGGAAATTTTCATTTTATATTAATTTGTGTTTTCTTGGTTTCCATAATATTCATGGATCATTTTTATAACAAAATTTTTTTTTATGTTCAATAAAAAGCAGTACAGCCTTTTAGAAGTAAAATTGGACACTATCTCAAAATTCAAATTGTGCATAGCTTTTGACTTTTTGACACTAGTTACCAAGATGCCAATTTCTTCGTCTGTTTCTTAACAACAACAACAACAACAACAAGTTGCCATTCTGATACATAAAAAATGGTAGTTCATGATAATTTTTATTTACTTTTCCCCCCTTTGGTTGTATGGTAGTAAGTGTGAGCATTCTAAAATGTATTGAGTAGCTATTTGTATTTTTCCTTCAATAGAGTTTGGAGTTCTAAATGTCCTTAACCAGTGGACTGTGTCTTAAATCTGTTTCCCTCCTTTATATTTACTATCCCTGTCCTATTTTAGACTCACTTCTTACCCAAATTCTTGTACTTTTTGTTTTGTTTTGTCTAAGCTTCATGTCTTTGTTTCTGCTTTTCCCTTGCTTTGGAAATCCTTCTCCCAACTTTGCCTTAAATATCTGCCTCCCCTTTGAACCTGCTTGGTACAACACATGGGATGATAAGTAGTAACTACCAGATGGATTGTATCTGTCTCATAGTAATAATTACATCCTCTCATGTTTTGTTTATCATTATTTTAGGTGTCTTAAACCTGCCACTTAGAGTCAAAGCTTCCTGAAGGCAGGAAAACCCTGATCTCCCCTTTTAAGGTGCCTTGTCTGTAAGAAGTTCCTGACAAATACCTCTTTAATTGTATTCTAGGTCAGGTTCAGCCTTCCCTGCTAATAGAACCTTTTCATTATGTTGTCCTGTAGAATTACCATTATCTACAAACGTTTGTCAAGCAGGGACATGGTAGTACAGCAGTAAGTAATGAAGAGCTGTAGAGCAGAGTAAGATACGGTTCCTGCAGGACCTGTGATCACTTACTAACCAGTAGGACTAGTTCCATAATCTTTAACTGAAATCATCACATTATTTTATAGGTTGAGAGCCAAATAGTCATAGCAAATGCCATAGACACAGGATAACATGGGGTATATTTGGTGACTGTTTAAATAGTAAGTGCTGCAGGACTTCAGAGAAAGGAACAAGTACTTTTGTGCTGGGTGGGTGGAGGACTCCTTAGAAATTCTGGGCCATGAAGCAAGGATAGAATTCAGAACAGCTTAGAGGAATGGGAAGGGACTGTTGAGCAGGCAGAGAATAATTGAACGTGTTGAGAAATAGTCTGCCCTAGAATACTCTTCTGTGGGTCTTGGAATTTTCAATAATGTTGTTAAAAAGATGAGTGATTATAATGTGTGCTACCTATTTTCTTAGTGTTCTGAAACTTTTACTAACTCCTCTTCCTTAGGGTTCTTGGAGTGAAAAGAAGAGAAGGGGAAATTAGTAGGGGGAGCAAGGAAGGTCATCCATGGATCCCTCTTTGAATTTCAAATTCTGTTACTAATGAAGAGTCTTATGTGTGTACCAACTAAGCATATTCTGAACATAGGACATTGCCAATTATTGCATCCTTTGGTTTGTTATCACAGACTAGATGAGGCAATACATGCCATTGCCAATGGGACCTTGAACCAACCACTGACCAAATTGGATAGATCTTCTGAAGAGCCTTTGGGACTTCTGGTGAATCCCAACCTGTACCAGCCCCCTCCCCAGGTTAGTGGACCTTTGCTCTAACTGATGGTGAGAGAAGTTTGGGCCCAGATATTTATTCTTTCAAGTGTGCCTGTTTCATAGGCTATAGACACCAATCTGCTCTCTTAAAACTCCTACCCACCTTATTCTCTGACCCAGTTTGTCCAATTTTTTTTGCAGCACTTGTGACAAGTTACCATTTGAGTATTACCAAAGAGAAGGTTTTGTTAAGTATGCTAGAGGTTTAAGGGCTTCTCAGGTGGCACTAGTGGTGAAGAACTTGCCTATGGTCTCAGTGCAGAAGACCGTAAGAGACACGTGGGTTGGAAAGATTCCCTGGAAGAGGGCATGGCAATCCACTCCAGTATTCTTGCCTGGAAAATCTCATGGACAAAGAAGCCTGATGGGCTACAGACCATGGGGTTGCAAAGAGTTGGACATGGCTAAAGCAACTTAGCACACACACACGCATAGAGATTTAAACAATACTCCCATGGTCCTTTTGTTAATGCTCTTTCTTTGTCTTTTATAGAATGTGGGTAGTCCCCTAGTGTTGTATTTTAAATTAATACATTAATTCACTTACTCATTGTTGTCATACATTTTGACATTAAGTACATTGAGCATCTAATGTGTATAAACCCAGAAGTAAGTGATCAACCAAACACTGCTTCTGTCCTCAAAGAACTCATGGACTAGAAGTGGAAAAGATTACGTAGGCAGTTCTAATATTGATAAAGATATAAATAAGTACAGTGGAAAACCAGAGGAGGGAAAGACAGTTGAGAGGAATAAAAGAGGCTTTTATAGGGAAGCTAGCATTCATTAAAAGTAATATCCTAGTAAATGGTGTTTGGGGATGGTGGGGAAAAAACAGTCCAGTCAGAATTAACTGTAGGAGCAAGGCATAGGAAATACACACATACACCTTCACTGTAGGAGCAAGGCATAGGAAATACACACACACACACACACACACACACACACACACTGTAGGAGCAAGGCATAGGAAATACACACACACACACACACACACACACACAGTTGAACAGTGCAGGGGAGGACTGGGAGTGGTGGCCCTCTGCACAGTCAAAAATTTGTGTTTAAGTTATAGTTGACCCTCCGTAAAGTAGTTCCACATCCACAGTAGGTTCCACATCTACAACCAACTACGGGTCATGTAGTTCTGCAGTATTTATTATTGAAAAAAAAAAAAACAAAAGCTCACGTATAAATGGACCCACATAGTTCAAACCTGTGTCATTCAAGCATCAACTATATAGGGAATAGTGAATTTAGACTGCAAATGTAGTACTCATAAAAGGAATTTTCATAGAAATAAGAGTGGGGTTAAGTAGGTAGAGTCAGATCACTAAAGAGTTAAATGTTTAGCTAGAAAGTTTGCACGTTTTTATTTCGTAAATGTGAGTCATAGAATGTTCTTACACAGAGAGATGCAATCAGAGCAGTGCTTTAGACAGTTTAACTGGAAACCCTCATGCAGCACTGTACTTAGCCAGGTTCTTTGCTGAATGCCTGCATGCACGCCCAGTTGTGTCCGACCTTTTGCCACTCCATGGACTGGAGCATGCCAGGCTCCTCTGTCCTTGGGATTTTCTAGGCAAGCAATACTGGAGCAGGTTGCCATTTCCTACTCCAGGGGATCTTCTTGGCCTAGGGATTGAACCGGAGTCTCTTGCTACTGCTGCATTGGCAGGTGGATTCTTTACCACTGTGCCACATGGGAAGCCCTCTTTGCTAAGTGCTGGGAAATTAAAAGGTAAAAACCCTTGAGGTTTTTAAGCACTTCAAGTTTAATGGGAAAATGTGTTTGAATACAAAGAATTTCAGTACCTTAAGATAATTGCTATAATAGACACATGTCATTAGGCGAGAGATCATAAACTCACAGGAGTCACAAAATAAATGGTGTTTCAGAAGAGACTTAAGGGATGAATAAGCAGACAGATTTGGGGAGGGACTTCTAGGTAGATGGTATAACATGTACAAAGGCTCTCAGCAGCTTGAGAGCACTATAGGTTGGGAGAACCACAAGTAATTAAGTGTTCTTAGAGATTAAACTATATTGTTAAGTGTATTAGTTTCCCAGGGCAGCTGTAACAAAAGACCACAACTGATTGGCTTAAGACAACAGAACTTTATTCTCTCACATTTCTCAGCACTGAAATCAAAGTGTTGGCAGGGCCCCACTTCCTCCAAATGTTCGTGGGAGAGTGCTTCGTTGCTTCTTTGAGGTTTCGGTGGCCCTAGGCATCCCTTAGTTTATAGCTGCCTCACTCTACTCTCTGCCTCTGCCTTTATATGGACTTCTTCCTTATGTCTTTGTCTCTAGGTATTCTATCCTTTTTTTCCTCTCTCCTTAATCCAGTATGACTCTAACTTAGCTTGATTACATCTGTTTGCAAGTAAGGTCAATTTCTCAAGTTCTTAGTGTTAGTTGCTCAGTCGTGCCCGACTCTTTGCGACCCCATGGACTGCAGCCCACCAGGCTTCTCTGTCCATGAGATTTTCCAGGCAAGGATACTGGAGTGGGTTGCCATTTCCTTCTCCAGGGGATCTTCCCAGCTCAGGGATCGAACCTGGGTTTCCTGCACTGCAAGCAGATTCTTTACCAACTGAGCTACAAGGGAAGCCCTCACAAGTTCTGGGAGGACATAAATTTGAGAGGGATGCTACTCACTCCAGTATAGTAGGTAACATCATATCATGAAAGCCCTTATGTGTCAAGAGTTTGGTTTTATTCTAAAGCAGACAGGGAAGACAGTGGGCTTCCATGGTGACTCAGATGATAAAGAATCCTCCTGCAGTGTGAGAGACCTGGGTTGGATTGGGAAGGTCCCCTGGAGGAGGGCAAGGCAACACACTCCAGTATTCTTGCCTGGAGAATCCCCATGGATCAAGGAGCTTGGCTGGCTACAATCCATGGGGTCACAAAGAGTTGAACACGACTAAGTAACTAAGCACACACGCAGACAGGAAAGAGTCTCTGAAGAATTTTAGCAGAAAACTGGCATGACTTGCATGCCTGTGTAGAGAGTGGATTGGAGGGAAAAGTAAGACAGAAGCAGGGAAATTGCTAGGACAGTGATTGAGCTAGCATAGTGTGAAGACGATGAGGGCCCAGGTTAGTGTTACTTGGGCAGTAGAGAGTTATTTAGAGGTGAAAAATGGATATGAGATTGGGTTAGCAGACTCTAAAATAGTATTATTAAAAGACAATAAGATTAATTTAGAACAGTAGCTGTGGGATAGAAAAACAGGTAATATGAATTAGAACTGTAATAGAGATAGAACCAGAGAATTGGGGCCTAGGATTGTTCAAATACCAACATTTTTTGAAATCATTTATTTCCCCGATAATGGATCAGTTGTGCTTCTGTGTTCTCACTTATGGACTTAAATCCCTGTGTAGTCATTACTCATATCTGCCTTATGTTTTGGACAGTTATTTAAGTGTCTGTCTTCTACAGGATTTTAAGTTCCTTGAAAGCAAGAACCTTACCTTTTTTTTTGTATTTTATATGTCTTCCTACTTTATATATTTTCACATATGCTGCATTAAGTACTCAATAAATGTTTGTGGGATTTTTTTTTATTTATGACACAATTAATTGCAGTCATTTTATTGTAGAAAGATTTAGAGATTCATTTAGTCCAACTCCATCATTTTACAGCTGAGAAAACTGAAAGCTTAGGGGTTAAATGATTGCCTAGAGCCTCTACCCTCCTAACATTCTTCTTTTCCCTATAAATTATTAAAATATTAATAAATTAACACAACTAACTGAGAACCTCATCATCCCAACAGAGTCCCCTTTTTTTTGTAAATAAATTTCAGAACATTCAGTCTTCTTGCTCAGGAAGAAATGTTAACCTTTGTCATTCTCTGACTGAACTGCTGCCAAGACTCTTTAGCCTCCTATAATTATCTGTACCCTGTAATTTGGTATTCTTTTTACATGATGAGAGCCTTGTTTCAGTGTGCTCCATCATCTCTTTTAGGGGACAAGTTGTCCATTGCAGTATAAACGTATTAATAACTTCATACATCCAGCAGTCAGAACCTCTGCCTCCTGAAAGCTTCTGTTTGGCTTTATCATGGTAACAGTATGTGACCCAGTTCCTTAAGTACGTGAAGAACATGTGAACCAAGATGTTGAACCTTCATTTGGCTGATAGAACTGTATTTGGTGATTGTCCAGAATCCAGTATGGATCATTAATATGTTTAAAGTGTCAATAATTTCAAACCAGTGATTTGGTCTGATAGTCATGCTCTTGCTGAAATTAGGCAGCTATATTTGGAGAATTCAGCATTATCTAACTATCCTTCAGATGGGACCATGTTATCACACCTGGGACTTCTACTGAATTTATACCTTCTCCACTTTTTTTTGACTTTGTTTCAGACAAAGGTTGGGGGTACATTTTTCTAAGAGAATGTTCCCAGCATGATTCATTATTATTAGAATTCATCTCATTTTGTATGCCTATTCCAGATTTTTCCCTTGTCAGACAAAATTATGTGTTTGATTTCTTTCTTGCATAGTGGATAGACCAGACAGGTGCAGCCTCACAGAAGAAGGCTTTCCATCCAGCAGGATCAGGAGTAGAGTTCAGCTCATGTCGGCATCAGTTTCGAATCCAGGACCAAGAATTTCAGGAAGGCTTTGATGGCGGCTGGTGCCTCTCTATGCATCAGCCTTGGGCTTCTCTGCTTGTCCGAGGGATTAAAAGGTAAGGACAGAAGTGAATTTTGACAGTGAAAGATTTTACGTAAATTTGATTTAGCTTTATGGATTGGGAGTCTTCTTCCCAGCCTAGCAATGATTTAAAATACCCTTCAGCACATAGAACTTTAAGCAGTGTATTCATGCATGTCATGGACTTTTTTTTTTTTAATGAATAGCTTAAAAGAAACTGAGTTTAGAAAGATGACAGATCCTAGTCATAACAAAGAATAGAATGTAAATTTTTTCTTCTTTGGAATGAAGTTTATTGAGAAAACTTCTCTTGCCTTTGCCTTTGTAATATAGCAGTCAGCAACTTTAATGGTTTGATCCTATTGGAAATTCAGAGTTCTTATGCCTATTTATTAATTCTTAAAAGTCACTAGCCTAATTATGACTTTGTTTTTCTGTCTATACATCTGTCTTTTAATGTGAATAACCATATTGAAAAGCTGTTTTACCACAAATTCCTTTTCTACAAAAAGCGGGGAGGAGTAGTGAGGATAAGTAGAGGTACTGTAAAGTTGTTGTACATGCAATGGTGATAGCTTACTCTTCCATGGTTTCATATGTTTCCTCTGAGTTCAACTGTTCCCTTTGCTTTTGTAAATGTAAACAGAAAATTATAAATTCAGAAAATGAGCTAGAAAAAGAAAGATCATCTACAATTCCACTGCCTAGAAACAGCTATTGTTATAATTTTGGAGTGTTTGTTTATATTCTTTGTCGTTGGCAAATTGTTATATAGTGAGGTCATAATATGTATATATATGTTTATGGTTTTCTTCATTCACTTATTATTATATGTTCATTCTCTCTTGTTTTCCCAGTTTTACTGAGATATAATGGACATAAAACATCATCAGGGTGTACAGCATAATGTTACATATATATATATTTTGCAAAATGATCACCACGATATGTTTGTCTTAAATCCATCACCTTGCATAGTTACAAATTTTTTTGTTTCTTGTGATGAGAACTTTTAAGACATACTCTCTTAGCAACTTTCAAATATGCAACAGTAACTGTATTGAAGTAGCTCAGTCCAGTATTATTACAGTCTTAAACACTTAAGCAGGCAAAGGTAAAGTATTGGATTGACCAAAAAATGTGTTCGGATTTTTCATAACATGTTATGAAAAACCCGAATGAGGACTTCCTTGGTGGTCCAGTGGTTAAGAGTCTACCTTGCAATGCAAGGGACAGGGGTTCCATCACTGGTCAAGATCCCACATGCTGTGAGGCAGCCTGTGCACTGCAACTAGAAAGCCCATGAGCCACGACTGAAGAAGCCTGGGCACTCTAGAGCCTGTGCTGCAAAACAAGAGAAGCCTGTACACTGCAACTAGAGATGGGCCCACACGCTGCCACGTAGAGCCTGCACACAGCAGCAAAGATCCAGCGCAGCCAAAAATAAAGAAACAAAAAACCCAAATGAACATTTTGACCAACCCAATAGCTTGCTCTAAATTGCAGAGCCTAGTTACTGCCAGATGTGGATCTAGAGTTCTGGTTTTCAAAGTGCTGTTTCCACTCTTACTTTGTAAGTGTCAGTCATTTCTCTGCTTTTGAAAGAAAATTATTATCAGAATGTAGGAGCAGTCATTTCAACTTTAGTGTTTTTCATGGTTAGCTGTGATTTACTCCTTGTGAAGGTGCATTACCATTTTTCTCCCTTCTTGAAAGTCCAGCTTTCCTGCTTTGCCTCCTAAATGTTCCATAATCCATGTACGTAGTGGCATTACAGGTGCATGTGACTCTGCTGCTCCAGGGCACCTGGGCCCTCAGGTGTCTGTTCTCATTCCGTTCTCTGCAGTTGAGGTGTCTTTCTTTCCCAAAGTAGAATACGAAACAGCTTGCTTTTTTGCTGAGGGAATCAGAATGTTTATATTGCTCTCATCCTATTTTGAATCTGTGTTATCCACATTTTCTCACTGAAAAGAACAGGATGAACAGCATCCAACCCACAGTTGCTAATCCCACAGAAACAAAGTGGGTGGTTCTGCCACATTTGTGAGACTATTTTCCCAGTATCCCTTGGGATCATTTGGAGTAGAGGGAAGAAATATATTGATACATTCTCCACTTATTGGGTATCTACCATGTGCCTGGTACTCTTCCAATTCATCTCTGTTAGAAAACTAAGGATAAGAGAATTTCTCTGTTTCCCATTATAAGGCAAATATAATAGGGTTATATTATCAGGCTACTTTATTTTGTCTTGTAGAAACTAAAGAAGACACGTCTTTTTGTAATCCTTAGAAAGTAGATAGCTGTAACATTCTCTTGATTGCATTTTGTTATTCCACTTATAGATTCTTTCAAATTAGTTAACAGGTTGTTTAATTATCTACAAAGATATAATAACCCTTTATAAAATACTTAGAAAATATAAATTAATGTGGTTGCAATTTACAGATGATAGCATTTTTATCTAGTTAAACTCTTAAATAGTAACTGTGAAAGTACTGTTCTTGAGGAGTTATGTGTGGGTGGGGATTTTTCTGTCAGGTTAGAGAACAATGAACAAATCTTTTATGACTCAAAGGCAGGGATTTTAATTTTTGTGGTATATCTCAGATGCTTTGAAAACAGAAGATTTGGATTGTGGAGGTTCAAAGGCTGGTGAAAGCTTCATTTCTGAGTTACAGAGATAGGTAAAAAACGGATATGAGAGAGATGATTTGTTCTAATGAAAGGGAAAACTAGGGAACAGGGTTCATATTCAAGTGAAAGGTATTATAGGAGAAATTTTTTTTTTTCTACCAGAAATACCCCTCGTGGTGAAATGTATCATCTGTAGATCTCTTGGCTCACCTGGATAATTTGCTGTATGTTAATGAGATCTTCCTGGAGAATGAAATAGCAACCCACTCCAGTATTCTTGTCTAGAGAAACCATGGACAGAGGACCCTGGTGGGCTGCAGCCCATAGGGTTGCAGAGTCGGACATGCCTGAGCAACTTAGCTTGAACATGTGAGATCCTCTATGGGAGGAGGACTCTACAGTTATTATCTAGGTCATGGTAATAGTTTTTTTAGACAGAAATGTCCATGTACCCGTCCTCCACATACTAGGAACCAAAGCATCACTACGTTTTTTTAGTAGACACTAGCATTTAGATTCTTCCCACTAAATTTGTATTTGTTTAAGGGTGGAGGGCAGAAGTTGGTACACCCCTCACAGAGGAAGACTTTGGATAGCAGCCACAGCAAAAAGACCCTCTCCTCAAGAAGTCTCAGAACTCCAGACTACTTATCTCCTCCTCCGTGGGAAAGGTAACAGCCATGTACTCTTCTAATTTCAGTCTTACTTTGTGGAGAGAAGTCATTGACGTTCATCCTCTCTCACTTCCTTCTTCCTGTGGCTTTTTTGGGGGGGTTTTTTGGTTGAAAGGGACTTTAAACTTTGTGTGTCTGTGTGGCAAATCATGGACAGCTATTCAAAGCATGAAGTCCCCAAACAAGACAGAAAAATCTCAGTTCCCTTGCCAGGAATCAACTAACTAGTCTTCATTTTCTACATTTTTTGTTATTAGTAAAATAACTACTGTAAATTCTGGGATCTTTAGATTGGGAAGAACAACCACAAATAAGACCTTTTTTCATTGGGAATGAGTCAAGTAGACATCTGCAATCAGATTTGGACAGATCAAAGTTAGTTGACTTCAGCATTGAGTTTTGAGAATACTGTAAGCACTCTTAATTTGTATCCTAAAAAACAGGATATAAATTTCTGACCATTGGTTATCTTGGTTTCCTTCCCTGATTCAATGCATATAGTAGTTTTGAAGGTAAAATGAGAGAATAATTATAGAACCACCTTTAAAAGTTAAGAAATCAAGCTTTAGGAATCAGAAGTGCATGTTTCCTTAAAAAGAACTTTTTGTTTTGACTGATATGATTGGGTTCTTTAAAATTTGTATTCTGACATTCTTATGTTTTGTTTTGTTTTGTTTTTCACTACTTTTTTATAGTTGCTCTCTTGAAACCTCAAATTTCTGGAACCCAGCACTACCAAACTCTAGTCTGATCCAGCTGAGTATAGTAGAATTGATGTGTTTGAGGTGAAGTTGTGGGGTCCCTGAACTTCAGTGGTTTAAGGCTTATTTTCCTATAGCTTAGGATGTGGATAGTGGACTAAGCCAGTTAACCAACTTTTTTGTTAAAATTCAAACAATTGTGCTAGGTAACAAGCTTGATAGTTTTCCTTATGTCTATAAACAGATGAGAAAATGATTTATTCAGAATTGAAAACAGATTTGTGAGTTCCAGGGTCACAAAGAAGGAAATGTATATAATCCTTCTGTTACTCTCAATTTAGATGTGGAATTTCCCAATGACTATCCATCAGGCTGTCTTCTGGGCTGTGTGGACCTAATTGACTGCTTGTCCCAGAAGCAGTTTAAGGATCAGGTGAGTAAAGACTATTTCTTTTGGACAGATGCTTGATTTGCCAGAATAGCTGTCCTGTAGATTCTTCAGCTCAGGGTATCCTGTATATGGTAAGGAGCTAGAAACTGAATTTAGACATGTGAGGAGAATCTCCTAAGGAGGAAGTACTGGAGAGAGAAAAGACCACAGCAGAAGGAAACAAACAGAATATAGTGATGATGTGGAGGACTGGTACCTGCACATTTCTGCCTAAAAAGCTACTGCCACAACCTGACTGATGAGTGTAGAAGCCTTTTCCTTAGTAAAGCTTTCCTATGTAAAGCTTTCCTATTCTTGGGGAAGAAACTGTTCATTATTCCTTGAATTATTTCAGGTAGAGGGTAAGAATGGTAGATCTTGTTACATACTCTGAAACATTTGGTCCAGCCTAGAGAATTCATGAAACTCTTGTATGTTTGATCTCTGACTGCCTGGACCATGCCATCTTTGGGCTTGGGTTTGTGTTTGTATATGCATCTTGTATGTATCCAGGTGGCTCAGTGGTAAAGAATCCGCCTGCCATGTTCCGTCCCTGGGTTGGCAAGATCCCCTGGAGAAGGAACTGGCAATCCATTCCAGTATTTTGCCTGAGAAATTCTCTGACAGGAGCCTGGTTCTATCTATGGATGTTTTGCCCATTTTTTCCTGGGGTTGCTGAGTCGGACATGGCTGAGCAGAAAGCGCAGAGTTCAACTTTGAACAGCAGAGGGTGCTGAGGGACTTTAGCTTAATTGGAAAACTTTAGAAATTCAGATCCTTAATGTTAAGACTCAGACTAGCAGGAATCCAAAATAGGAAAGTCCCATCCTTAAAGAGTCTTACCTAAAAGTATGATTTTCCTGTTTTTTGGAATAGTTACATTATGCAGTAGGGGTTCCACCACTATGCTTAAGAATACGTTCTTCACCTTAATTTTGTCAGTTAATTCTTTGTTTCTCAGAAACTCTTAATTGCCTTTCATTATTAATTAAGTGTCTGAAGAAAAACCAAGGACTTTCCTGGTGGTCCAGTGTCTGAGACTCCAAATTCCCAATGTGGAAAGCACGGGTTTGATCCTTGGTCAGGGAACTAAACCCCACGTGCCACAGCTAAGACCCAGGGCAGCCAAATAAATTAAAAAAAAAAACAAAAAACTGTTCCCATCCATCTCATTTTTTCTATTCGTTCCTCACAGGCTTTAGCCAATAGTTAATATCCTCTAGTTTTCTGTATTTCAGTTTCTTGTAGATTGCCTCCTCAGCCCTTTTCTGATTACTTTGTGAGTATAGTGCTTTCACTCGGTATGAATTTTGACTCCGGCCCTTTTGTTTTGCCCTTAGTACCTGATGTAGACCTAGGCAAAACTGCAGATACATGAAGGCCATTTGTTTTCCACACCCTTGTGCCTATTCTATCTATGGATGTTTTGCCCATTTTTTCAGTGTCTTCTTTCCTCTCCTCTCCTCCCTTTTTCCTTTTTTTTTCATTCTAAAAATAATAATTGTAAAAATTCCTTATGTTGATGTAGACTTTACAGTTTTAGAGATCCGTGAAGAGCTTAATATCACTTGATATATCATATTTCCTTCATAGGATTGCTGCATTCTCAAAGAGAACACAGGAGCATCTGGCCCAGTGAGTGGTGGGTTTTGGCCAGGGGCCTTCCTTTATTATCTCTTTTGTTGATCAGGCAGACCACCACTTGATTCAAGGTCAAATCAGTTTCTAGGCAGTTAACCAATCTTCTTTCTGCCACAAATTTGTGTTGAGAAGGGTAGGAGGCTGTAATCCTAGTCTCTAGAGTACCACAAGGTTTATGGAAATTAGAAACTCAGTTAACAGAGTAAATCTTTTGGTTTCCCAAGAATTTCTCTGTTTCAGTCAGCATGGTACCCCTCCTTGAGCTTATTTTCTATCTTTTATCCTGAGGATGATGAGGGCAGCACTAGAAGTACATGCTCCATGTGTTCCCAGCTGGAGATCCTGGCAACTCTTTATGAATTTTCCTGATGTGTATGACATTAGAGTATCCCCAAATGCCAAAAGCCATGAGACTTCCATCAAACAGGAGCCCCATATCTGTTTTCCCTATGGTCAGCTTTGCTGTGGCTTTTCCCCATTGTTTACTTTTTTTTTTTCCCCTTCTGTTTCTGAGAGTACACATGAATGTATCCAGAATTGATAATAGCTCTTTTAGGGGATTATTTATTGGATAAGGCTCTTACCACTTTGAAAAGTTGTAGCTTTGGTATTTGGCTGTCTTTTGGAAAATGTCCCAAGCACCTTTGGTCATCCACCTGTCTCTGTTTGAGTTAGGGTTCTATGATGTAAGAATTGTGATTGCCTAGTCTGTTTTACTAATGTTATTCTCATTTTTTCAAGAATGAGTTGAAAGTTTAGGAATAATAGCTCTAGACTAGCATTTCCCAAACTGTTTCATGGCATAGGTATTCTCTGGGGAAAAGGGGGAAGGAATGAGGGGTTTCTGTGGATGCATAGAAAATTTATGCAGATTAGGAAGATTTTTTTAGATCTAATACATTTGTTTGTTTGCTGCCGAATTTCTCAGAGCCCTTGATGTGCTGGTGTCCATTATGACTCTCTGAAGTATTCTCTGATCCATTTGATGAGTATAGTATACAGTGTTCTCATAGCTTTTTGACCACAACCCCACCCCTGCCACTCCCCTCCACCCCGTATTTACATACCAGTATCTTGTGGTATATATAGTTAGCAAGTACTGGTCTAAATACGTTTGAGTGTTTTTGTGTCCTCATAGATCAGCTCACTGAGGGACAATAATCTAGGAAACAGTTTCTCGACTTATGCCTTCTTTCTGCATCTTCATGCTCATTCCTCATCACCAAGCTGAATTGCATTTTCTTTGAAGACCTGTGTATACCTAGTAATTTTTATTTTAACTGAAACTAATCTTCATGACTTGGGACCATATTTTACTTCTCCATCTTGTCCCTAAATTTTTCCATCCCCAAAGGAAGTCAGTAATTTACTTCCTGAGCTTTCATTCTTGGCCTTTCTTTGGTAAGTTAAAGTACACTATTCTGGGCATAGTATGATTATTTAGTTCCTTAAAAGAAATAACAGAAAAGGTTTTATTGGTGGTTGTTTAAAATCAAGTGCACTACACTATAAGTGGCTTTGAAAATATGTGCTTAAAATGTTTCCCCTGAGCTAAGAACTCATCTTTCTTTTATCTTCTGAAAGTAATATGGTTGGCGTGGCTGATTTGTGCCAGGAAAAAATCCTGCTAGACTGTCGGTTGTCCTGAGTGATGGCCACAGATCAGCCTAAACAAGTTAGGAGCAATGCAGAAAAGGCTGTAGCCTCAACTGAGAAAGGAGAGGTTGGTGAGAGCAGTCTAGTTAAGACTTCTTCTGTATTCCCCTAGAAGCAGCCCATGCCTTGCCAGGGTTTTATCTGCCAGCAGCAGATGTAAGCTCTCAAAAACAGCAGGGAGGATGTTGACTGCAACAGTGCATCAAGGCTGTGGTTTGTAACCTCAATAGTAAGGCAGTTAAAACCTTTTTCTTTCTTTTTTAACAAAGACATTTTGATTGCCAAACCCATAACCATTAGCAGCTGTGGTTTGAACAGTTCTCTAGACCTAACAAGTTTTCAAACAGAAACTTGAGTTGGAGGCTTTTGTTTCTCTGTGTCTGTGTTGTGTTTGTGATATTTATATCTCTGCCTTCAATAGAAAATCTGATTTGTCTGAAATCTCTGAGGTCATTGATTATTCTACTTCTGTACTGAATCCATTCCTCTCCTGCTAGCTTACTGACTTTTCAGTCCATTTGATCTTAAGGCTTTTGTAAGAGCCAAGGTCCTGTATTTAAAGAATTAATGCTGGACCAGTTCTATTGCTGGGTTCCTATAAATTGACATCAGCAAAGTAAGTACTGTTTTCCAGTGGGGAAGACAGTCTTTCTTGTTTCATTTTCTGTAAGAGTATCCATATGATACAGATCTTCAGGAAGATTGCATATATCATTTCATGTGTGGAAACCATCAGCTTCTATCACCAAAGGATTGTCTGTAAGACTTGAGAGGTGAGAAATTAAATAGTAGTCAATATTCAAACCAGGCATTGGCATTGAAAAATGCAGAATCCTCAGATTCCCTTTTAAATTACGTGAAAGTGTTTTCTCTGTTTTACTAAGAAAACCTGCCAGTTCATAGGCCAAAATGTATGGTTTCTAAGGCATCTTGAGGGCTACCTCCCAGCCCCAACAAAGAGGGGAACTGTGTCTGCAACCACTAGCCCAGTCAGCCCTAGGCAATTTTTTAAGATCTCAACTCACTTGAGGGAGACAGGGAATGTGTTCTCGGAGTTCTCATGAAGACTAGAACATTTCCTTGAGTTTTTAGGTCAAAACAGACTGTCTTTTGAGTTTTTGCAACCTGGATATCAAGTGCCCACTTGATGAGGTGAGGACAACCATGTACGTTGTAAAATAATCCAGGAAGCATTATGTCTCCTGTTGTACTTATCCTGAAGAGAAGAAGGGGATAAGAACACTTTTCTGTGCATTTATATGAATTCTTTAATGTGTATCTTTTCATCTGAAAATGAACATGTAATTCTTAAGCTTTTCTTCATTATGTGTACATTAATCAATGCTTGAGTGCCTTTGTTTTAGGCACTAAGAGAAACAAAAAGGTGAATTAGCCATGGGTTCTGTTCTCAGAATGTTTGAAAGACCACCAGGTAGATAAGATATATCTGCAGCCAGATTTATAAACAACCAAATAACAAAATAGAAAGCAAAGATAACTGTCTTAAGAGAAATAAAGACTGCCTCTGAGGAATTTAAAGGAGAGAGAGGTTGCTTCCAGCTGGGAGGAGGACTTTATTAGGAAAGTGGCTTCTTTTTAGTTTTCCCCATGGGAACTCAGTATTTCTTCAGGATAAACTCTGAGAAGTAGAACTTAGAGTCTGAGGTACATACAGTTAAAAGTTGTTACATACTGCTAAGTTACCATTCTTTTTTCTTTTAAGTTACCACTCTTAAAGAAAAATCTAATTTAAAATTCTGCCAATGTTGTGAGTCTTTCCTTTACTAATATCCTAACCAAAACTGATTATTAATAGTCAATTTAATGTTTACTAATAAACTGGGTGAAGACTGTACTTTGTTATTTTCATTCAATTTTCCTGACCGTTTGGTGACATTTCTGGTAAAGAATCCATGTGCAATGCAGGAACCTGAGTTTGATCCCTAGTTTTCAGTTAAAAGTTGTTACATACTGCTAAGTTACCATTCTTTTTTCTTTTAAGTTACCACTCTTAAAGAAAAATCTAATTTAAAATTCTGCCAATGTTGTGAGTCTTTCCTTTACTAATATCCTAACCAAAACTGATTATTAATAGTCAATTTAATGTTTACTAATAAACTGGGTGAAGACTGTACTTTGTTATTTTCATTCAATTTTCCTGACCGTTTGGTGACATTTCTGGTAAAGAATCCATGTGCAATGCAGGAGACCTGAGTTTGATCCCTAGTTTTGGAAGATCCCCTGGAGAAGGAAATGGCAACCCACTCCAGTATTCTTGCCTGGTGAATCCCCATGGACAGAGGTGGCTGTTAGGCTGCAGTCCATGGGGTTGCAAAGAGTCAGACACGACTGAGCAGTTAAATACAAGCATACAACCATCTTTTCACATATTTACTGGCCATTTATATATTTATTTTTATTGAAGAATAGTTGATTTGTGATGTATTAATTTTGGCTGTATAGTAGAGTGACTCAGTTAACATATGTATTTATTCTTTTTAATATTCTTTTCCAATATGGCTTATGCCAGGATCTTAAATATAGTTTGCTTTGTTATACCTTAGGACATTGTTGTTTATCCATTCTATATGTAATAGTTTGTGTCTGCTGCTAAGTCATTTCAGTCATGTCCAACTCTGTGCGACCCCATAGACGGCGGCAGCCCACCAGGCTCCCCCGTCCCCGGGATTCCCCAGGCAAGAACACTGGAGTGGGTTGCCATTTCCTTCTCCAATGCATGAAAGTGAAAAGTGAAAGTGAAGTCGCTCAGTTGTGTCTGACCCTCAGCAACCCCATGGACTTCAGCCTTCCAGGCTCCTCTGTCCATGGTATTTTCCAGGCAAGAGTACTGGAGTGGGGTGCCATTGCCTTCTCCAAGTTTGTGTCTACTAACTCCAAACTTCCAATCCATACCCCCTCCACCCTCCTTCCCCTTTGGCAACCACAAGTATGTCTGTGTGTGTTTTGTAGATAGGTTCATTTGTGGCATATTTTAGGTTCCATAAGTAATCCCTGGTAGCTCAGTCTGTAGAGAATCTGCCTGCAGTGCAGGAGATCCGGGTTCTATCCCTGGGTCAGGAAGATCGCCTGGAGAAGGAAATAACAAAGGACCCCTGTATCCTTTCCTGGAGAATCCCATCGACAGAGGAGCCTTGTAGGCTGCAGTCCGTGGGGTTGCAGAGAATCAGGCATGACTGAGTGACCCACTTTGGTGGGGTGGTGGTGGTTGGCATTAAGTCGTGTCTGACTCTTGCGACTCCATGGTCTATAGCCTGCCAGGCTCCTCTGTTCATGAGATTCTCCAGGCAAGAATACTGGAGTGGGTTGCTAGTTCCTTCTCCAGAGTGACTCACTTTAGGTTCCACATATAAGTGATAGCATACAGTATTTGTCTTTCTCTTTCTGACTGACTTAGTACAGTAGTCTCTTGTTGCATCCATGTTGCTGCAATTGGCATTATTTTACTCTTTATGGCTGAGTAGTATTCCATTGTATATGTATATACAATTATATATAATTTGTGTGTATATATATAGTACATCTTCTTTATTCACTCATCTGTCAATGGACAGGTTGTTTCCATGTTTTGGCTATTGTGAACAGTGCTGCTATGAACATAGAGTGCATATATCTTTTTGAATTACTGTTTTGTCTGGATATATGCCCAGGAGTGGGATTGCTGGACCATCTGATAATTCTGTTTTTAGTTTTCTGGGGAACCTCTCTAGTGTTTTGAATAGTGACAGCACCAGCTTAATTCCCACCAACAATGTAGCAGGATTCTCTTTTCTCCACACTTCTCCAGCGTTTATTTGTAGACTGTAGTCTACAGTAGTCAGAATGATGGCCATTCTGACCAGTGTAAGGTTGTGGCTCATTACAGTTTTGACTTGCATTTCTCTAATAATTAGCAATATTGAACATTTTAGGATTGTGGCTTTTGAATTAGCCTTGAAGCGTAGTAATAATACAAACTATCACTTTTTGATTAGTTATTATGTGCCCAACCTATTATGTTACTTTTTAGGCCTCATAATAACTTGATACCAAACAAAGTATCATTACCTCTCTTTTAGAGATGAGAGAACTTAAGACTCAAAGTTAAAATAACTTGTGTACAGTCAATCAGTAAATGGTAGAATTTCTGTTTAAGTCTTTCTACTTATAGATAGAAAAGCATGTTCTAAGGAGAGAGTAATGTGAGGTGAGAAGTCATGAGCCTGTATGGAGAATAATAGCAGACCAGTTTGCTGAATGAAATGTATGCTGTGGTCAGATGGTAGATAACTTTGAGAATAGGCTGCAGAGGTTAGGCTTTTCTCTCTAGTCAGCTGTGGGATGGGAAAGGATGTTTTGAAAATCACTGGAGCCAGAAAATGAATATGGCAGCAATATGGAAGATGAATTGTTGTGAAGAGACTGAAGGCAGGAAGTCTAATGAGAAGGCCCTTGTCATCCAGTTTGGATATATTTTTAAAATCTGTTCTAGAGACTTTTCCTTATGTATGTGTGGTCAGATGGTAGATAACTTTGAGAATAGGCTGCAGAGGTTAGGCTTTTCTCTCTAGTCAGCTGTGGGATGGGAAAGGATGTTTTGAAAATCACTGGAGCCAGAAAATGAATATGGCAGCAATATGGAAGATGAATTGTTGTGAAGAGACTGAAGGCAGGAAGTCTAATGAGAAGGCCCTTGTCATCCAGTTTGGATATATTTTTAAAATCTGTTCTAGAGACTTTTCCTGGCAGTCCAGTGGTTAAGACTTTGCATTACAGTGCAAGGGAAACAGGTTTGGTCCCTGGTCACGAAACTAAGATCCCACATGCCTCTGCCAGAAAACAGAAAACATTTGTATTGTAACAAATTCAATGAAGACTTTTAAAAATGATCCACATCCAAAAAAAGAAAAAACTTAAAAAAAAATCTGTTCTAGGAAATACCTGTGGAATTAGACAGAAGGGGTGGGGACAAATGCAAGGTTTTATGCAGGTAGATTCAGTCACTTAATATGACACCTTCATGTTACTCATAAGTAAACTCAGACTTGCCTGGTGGCTCAGTGGTAAAGAGTCCACCTGCTAATGCAAGAGATGCCAATTTGATTCTTAGGTTGGGAGGATCCCCCAGAGAAAGAAATGGCAGTCCACTCCAATAATCTTGCCTGAGAAATCCAACTGATGGAGATGCCTGGTGGGCTACAGTCCATGGGGTCTCAAGAGTCAGACACAACTTGCAATTGAACAGCAACACCACCACCACCACCCAGGCTTGGAGAGAGAGAGAGCAGTCTGTTTGATCTAGAAGGAATCTGCTGTAACTTTACAATCTTGCTGTCTTTCGTCAGTCTGTTGAAAGGCTTCTTAATTTGTTGAGTATACTGTATGAACCACAAGGCAAATTATCTTCTAATTAAAGATTTTATTGCTCAAAATATTATATAATCGCACATTCAAAAGCATTTATTGACCATTGTGCCATATGCAGGCACTGTGCACATTAAGAATCCAGAGTTTTAACAAGATATTCCATCTTTCTTGATCTTTTAAGTCTGCTGCAAGAGACTGTGACAAGAAAACCCAACTATGATAATTATCATATGTCCAAAGGAATACATGAAGGAGGAGATCTAACTCCTAACTCACCTTGACTGGACACAGGTGGGGAGGGTTACTAAAAAAGGCTATCCTTAAAGAGAGCAGAATTTATATTTTTCTCAACATACTATCCTATATCTTCATGTTTATGTCCTCATGAGAGTTCTGTTCATTCTTTGAAAGAGCAAAGAGTTCTTTGTTCATTGCCTCCTGTAGAGTCTTTCCTGACCTCAGTGTATTTCCTCCCTGACAAGGTTAATTGCATCCTTCTCTGGGCTCCTGTGTTCATTTTCTATTTACTTCTTTAACCTTTTTTTTCCCCCCCTATAATTATATATTCACATGCAGTTCCTTTAGATCACCATCTGTGTCTAACCTTGTTATCTCTAGTGCCCTAGCATATAGCCTGGTGTATAGTAGGTGTTCATTTAATGGTGATAACAATAAATTGAGGGGCAGGCATTGGTTGGTAAATGAGAAGCCTTAAATGCCGTGTGAGGGAATTTAGTATTCTGAAGGCACTTTAGAAAAATTGTTTTGACAGAAGTAGGAGGGAATGGACTAGATGGGGCAAGCTGAAAACAAGTAGATAATTTAGGAAATTATCATGATTTTCCAGGTGGAGGCATGCTGGAGCCCGGCAGCAATGCTCTGGCTGTCAAGTTGGAAAGAAAGGACCAGATGATTGGAATGTTTAGAAGATAAAGTCTGTAGGACTTGGTGATTTGATTGGCTGTGAAGGATGAGAGAAAGAAGTCCAGGTTAGATTTTGGTTTCTAGCTGTGGTGAGGGGTAAATGGTAGTACCGTTAGTCTGCATGGGTTATACATGAGAAGTGAAGTTGCTCAGTTATGTATGACTGTTTGCGATCTCATTGACTCTAGCCTACCAGGCACCTTCATCCATGGCATTTTCCAGGCAAGAGTACTGGAGTGGGTTGCCGTTTCCTTCTCCAGGGGATCTTCCCAACCCAGGGATGGAACCCAGGTCTCCAGCATTGCAGGCAGACGCTTTAACCTCTGAGCCACCAGGGAGGTGTACAGAAGAAAAGAATTTTCTTTTAAGGAAAATGGCTTTTTATTTATTTAATTTTTATGACTTATTTTGGTTGTGCTGGATTTTTGATGCAGCGCCTGGGCTTTTCTAGAGTGCATGGGCTTAGCTGCCTTATGTGAGATCTTAGTTCCCTGGTTAGGAATCGAACCCAGGCCCACTGCATTGGGAGCATGAAGTCTTGTCCACTGAACCACCAAGGAAGTCCCTGAAAATGACTTTTTAAAATAAAGGAGCTGTAGCAAAGGAAACCTGTATTGTAGCCATGAAGGAGAGCAGTTCTGTAGTATGTGAATTGTGCACATAAAACAAAAATCAGTAGTACAAAAATTTAGAGCCATACAAAAATCACTTTTTCTATGATTTTTCACTTGGATTGTTTAAAATATTTTAATCTGTTTGGTTCTAAAAGACAAAACTCCCTTTATTTGATAAAAGGGTATTGTTGCTGTTAATAACACTATATTACTTGATAATGATCTTACCTTGATATGTCAACTCATGTCAAAGGATTCTGTGAACTCTGCCTCAGTAGTTGTTCCCAGCTGAGTCAGACCAGCCATTGGGAGATAAAAATATAAAGTCGGCAGAGCCCTTAAAACAAGAGGAGTCCTAGCATTCTGAGATTTAGGGTAGATTTGAATGGTTAAGGGCCTTACAGTGTGGTATCTTTGCATGTGCGCTCAGTCGTGTCTGACTCTTTGTGACCCCACAGACTGTAGCCTGCCAGCCTCCTCTGTCTATGGGATTTCATGCCTTCATCCGTGGCATTTTCCAGGCAAGAATACTGGAGTGTGTTGCCATTTCCTCCTCCTGGGTCAGGGGATCTTCCTGACCCAGGGATTGAACCTTGCCGGGTGGATTCTTTACCACTGAGCCACTTGGGATTAAGAGCAATTTTCTTTTGGTTCTTACTAGTTAGAGTGAAAGCCTGCTCTATGAAAATTGAGACCAACAATCATTGTTACAAATGGATGATTTTCAATTTGGTCTCGAAGAATCAGGACAGCAAAGTTATGAGGTTAATTTTACTGAAAACATAAGTCCTTCTGTTCTCTTTTGTGTAGAGGTTCCAGTATGGGTAGGATTCACAAGAGCACAGAAAGTCACACTGGGAATTTTAACGGCAACCCTCTCCAATTTTCTTGCCTGGAGAATCCCGTAGACAGAGGGACCTGGCGGGCTTCAGTCCATGGAGTTGAAAACAGTTGGATACAACTTAGTGACTAAACAACAAATAAGGAAGGGACCAGGGTACCAGTCTGTGTGGCTTCAGCCAGATCATCTTCCACACGTGTCTGAAAGACTCCAAGCTGAATATCACCTATCCTTATTCCTCCCAATTGGCGCGAATATGAATGGTCTCTGTGGCACTGAGCTGGAACCCTTTGTATTTGGTATTAGGCACATGATTTGCATTGGGTACTGGTACATGAGTTCAGCTGTCCCACTTAGGGACAGTTGGCATGGTCTTTATCCAACTCCAGTCCGATATGCAGGAGTCATCTCATCAAAGTATCATGATCAATACGTTAACTCTGATGTGAGAAAATGCTTATCCTTCAGCACAGTGGGGCCCAGGGTACTACTTATCCTGTGAACACCTTGAATTGCTTTGAAGGAAAATGAGAACAACTTTTTTTTTTTTTTAATGAGGGCTGTTTTATCAGAGAACACAGTTGCTTTCAGGATATACTTCTTTGGATCTGTTGTGCTTGTGGTCTTTTTATCAGACTCATTTCCTTCTCTCTTTCTGAGTATTATCACCTCAGTCTTCTTGGAGTTGGTTTTCAGCTAACTAGATTTCAGAGCCTGATTTCATGTCCTATCTAGTTCCCCAAAGTTCAAACCAAGAAAACCTCCAGCAAACATATGTTCTTTGTCAATGAGTTTCTTCTTAACTGTTTCCTTTAGCTGTTAGTCCTTGGAGACAGGTGTAAGATTTACATGTGGGTCATCTGGGGATTTGTTGGGAAGAGTGACGTCATGTAGGACTTTCTGATCATTTCAGTACAAGGATTAAATGGAGGCTTGTGGAGTTGGTGAAAATGCCCACTTGGCTCTGAGACTGTAGTGGTTGCCAAGAGTCACTAAACCTTTTTTTTTTCCCCTCTTATGAAAATGGCAAGAGAAATGTTTTCTAGATGGCTGGTCAACAATTTCCCTCTGGAGAGGAGAAGAAAACGGCTGTTTAGTAGTTAATTACCTGTTATGTTAGCTATGAAACTTACGAGGCATGAAAGAAGAGTAAGCCCACCTCCCCCGCTCCTCAGGCTGGAAACTAGGTGATAGGAGTCATGTTGGTGAAGGCAGGAACAGCAGCAGCGTCCTGAGGAGTCTGTTACTGAATGTAAATGGTTGCTTTGAATTGCTGGGTCTTATAACCCTCGTTCCCTAGCCTGCCTATTGCACTATCTCAGTGGCCCTTAATCTAATATCTTCTCTAAATTGGATATGACACTGAGAGTTTGTTTATGTTCTTCACAAATATGAACCTTCTTTTTCTTATTTTACTCCTTCTCTAGGTCAGCTGCATTTTAGTCTTTTTACTCTCAAACCAAAACTCTATTTCTTGCAAGTCTCTGACTTTTTGGTGTTTAATGTGGTCTATTAGTGTCCAAGACTCAGTTTCAGAGATTATACATTTCTGCAGGTACAGTTCTGCCAAGCTGGCTTTTCTTTAATGCACTTTACCATGAAAAATAATTCCTTCTTCCAACATATAGGCCTTACTTTTCTTTATTCCCCTAGGCTTCTTTGCTCTTTAGCTCTGTTTCTTGTAAGCTTCCTGAAGTTTAGTAATAGAACTTGGAAACAGGAATATTCACATGAAATTTGGATTTAGATTCAATTGGAAAAGTTAATTTTAGTGTTCATCTTTATTAGAAGGCATGAATGGGTCCAGAGAACCACTTGTTCTATAATTTCAATTATCCATCATTTTCCCCATTATTTGACATTTTCTGACTCTGTTAATATATGTCAGAGTAGTTTTTATTAAACATAGGGCCTTACTGGCTACTTCCCAAGACACGAAAGTTCTAATTTAGCTTGAGGAATAACAGATTATAGACTAGTACCTGCTTTTAGCTGGAGTTTAGTCCTAAGAGTGTCCAATTCCCAGCATGTATGTATTTAGCATGGTTAAGATAACCTAAAAGCACAGGTTGGCAATATTTTTGTTTTTTTTTATCCAACAAATTTTTATTGATTGCCTACCATGTGCCAGGCATGATTCCAGGTGCTAAGGAGTAAGCAAAACAAAGATCCTTGCCTTCTTAGAGCTTTTATCCTAGTAAGGAAAGTCCAAATTTTAAAAATTTAAATAAGTGAATTGGTGGTGGTTTAGTCACTAAGTCATGTCCAATTCTTGTGACTTCATGAACTGTAGCCCTCCAGGCCCCTTTTTCCATAGCATTTTCCAAGTAGGAATAATGAAGTAGGTTGCCATGTATGACGGTAAGTGCTGTAGAGAAAAAAAATAAAGAGATGGGGGCTAAGAATGCCAGAAGGCCCACTACAAAGTTGACATTTAAACAAAGTTCTGAAGAAAGAAAGAGGAAACCAGGTAGATACTGAGCAGGGAAAGCATCCCAGGAAGAGGGGTAAATAAGCTAGTACAGACATCCAGAGGCAGGAACAAGGAACACTGGATAGCTGGAGTGGAAAGTGGGGGAGAATGTAGGAGAAGGCATCAGAGAGGAAGTGGGCCAGATTGTCTGGGGACCTGTGCATCATAGTGAGGACTTAGTCTTTTATTCTGACTGAGACAAAAAGCCTTTGGAGAGTTTTAAACTTTGGAGTGACTTGATCCGATATATTGAATATGTTTAAGAAATAGCACAGACTGCTGTGATGTGTATAGACAAGGGGAAGGTTAAGGGCAGAAACAGGCCATGAGGAGGCTGTCGAATCCAGAGAGACATTGTGGTGGCCTGGGCCAGGGCAGTAGCGTCTTAAGAAATGGTGGGATATTGAGTATCTTTCGAAAGCAGAGTTAACAAGATTCCCTGAGGGTTGACCTGAATAACTGGAAAGATTAGAATAGCTATTTTAAAGGCATATGAATGACAGAGGAGCAGATTTGGAAAGAAAATCTAGGACCTTGATTTTTTTTGTTTTAATTGTGATAAGTATACATAATATAAACTTAACCATTTTAAGCATGCAGTTCAGAGGTGTTAAGTGTATTCACAGTGTTGCGCAGCCATCCATGTCTAGAACATTTCATCATCTCAGACAGGAACTCTGTACCCATTAAACAGTAATTCCTCTTTCCTCCACACTCCCCCCAGCCCCTAGTAACCTCTATTGTACTTTCTTTCTCTATGAATTTATCTTTTTTTTGACTGTGCAGCTCAGCTTGTAGGATCTTAGTTCCATGATCAGGGATTGAACCCAGGCTCTAGCAGTGAAAGCACCAAGTCCTAACCACTGGACTGCCAGGGAACTTCCAAACTTGTCTATTCTAAGCACCTCACATAAGCAGACTCAGAATATTTGTTCTTCGGTGTATGTTTTATTTTACTTAGCATAACTTTTCTAGGTTCATTCATGGTGTAGCATGTATCAGAATTCCATTCCTTTTGAACGCTGAATAGTGTTCCAATGTATGTATATGCCATATTTTGTTTAATCTGTCTACTGTTAGCCATTTGGATTGTGGAAACTACTGACTGTTGTGAGTAATGTTGCTTTGAACATTGGTATACAAATATCTGAATCCCTGCTTTCAATTCTTTGAGTATACCTGCTGCTGCTGCTAAGTCACTTCAGTCGTGTCTGACTCTGTGCAACCCCATAGACAGCAGCCCACCAGGCTCCCCTGTCCCTGGGATTCTCCAGGCAAGAACACTGGAGTGGGTTGCCATTTTCTTCTCCAGTGCATGAAACTGAAAAGTGAAAGTGAAGTCGCTCAGTCGTGTCCGACTCTTCGCGACCCCACGGACTGCAGCCTACCAGGCTCCTCTGCCCACCTAGAAGTAGAATTTATTTGGCAGCATGGAAATGAAAGATGACCTTCAGAAGAACCATTCTGATGGAATGATGGAAGAAAAGCCTGTTTATAGTCACTATAAAGTGAATTTAAGGCAAAGTGTATAGATAATCTTTTAATGAATTTTGTTGTGAAGGGAACCTGAAAATGGGGCAGTAGCTGAAGGATAATGTGGGATCTGGGGAGTTTTTGTTTTATGACAGACATTATAGAAAGAATGTTTATTAACGGGATTGATCCAGTAGAGAGAGAACATTTATTGATGCGGAAGAAAGAAGAGTGAAATGGCTTGTCGTTTTGGAAAAGCAGAGCTGTAAAGTCCTGGCAGGTTTGTCCTCTGCCTCAGCATTCTCTGAGACACAGAGAAGAGAGAGCAGGAAAATCGAAGAGATGTGAATTGTGACTGTTGCTACTTTGGCATCTGTAGAGTTAGGTTTAAAGATCTTGATGGCAGCCGCTGGTTTTATTTGTGCCAAAGCACCTCAACAGTAACAGCTAAGCCCCACTTTTCTTTGACTTCTAAAGATCCAAAGGGTAAGGAAAAAAGAAAGTTTCTCCTTCCATCTTCATTTTTTTTAATGCATTTTGTATATTTATTGACTGCTCTGGGCCGTGGTTGCTGTGCGAGGATTTTCTCCAGTTGCAGCAAGCTGGGCCTACTCTCTAGTTGCCTGGCATGGGCTTCACTTCTCTTGTTGTGGCGCATAGACTCTAGAGCACACGGTCTCAGTAACTGTGGCTCAGTGGCTTAGTTGCCCCGCAACATGTGGAATCTTCCCACACCAGGAAGTGAACCTGTGTCCCCTGCATAAGCAGGTGGATTCTTAACCACTGGACCACCAGGGAAGTCCCGACATTTGAATTTTCTTCCTTATTTCACGGAAACCTCCATTTTTACTTTAGAGCCTTCGCTCTTTACAGGATACATCTTAGCAGGTAAATAAGAGTGGAAAATAATTTCACAATTTCTCATTACCAGGAGAAAGGCTGCTTTGGTAATGAAGTCTGACCCATGGCCATAGTCAGCTTTAGAGTCATATTTATTGAACATACTAGACACAAGACTACCAGGATGGGAAATGTTGAAATACCAAGTCAGTTGCACATTGCTGGAGAGCACTTTTCTGCCAACACCCACTTGTTCCTTAAGTTGTGACTGTGTGGCCAGATATTCTTACTCTAGTTTCTGTGTCTGTCTTTGCAGAAGGAATAAAAGTCCTAAGTATTCACACAGATTCGTTTTGTGATACGAGCTCCAAAGGAGGCTTCTAGATTATTTTCAGAATTGCTCTACCGTTACCTTTTCACCCTAAGTGAGTCTGGAATGTGTCCAGCAAGACAACTTTGGCATGTTCATACCTTTCAGAATGAATCATCTTCCTTCCCTTTAGTGAGAGAAGGGCCCTGTTGATCGTTTCTGGCAGAGTTTCCACAAATGTTCTATTTTTCTTAAACCTTCCAGTGTTTCACTTGAGCTGAATCTGGAGGTGGGTGCCTAATGTTCTTACAGGAGACCTCTGAATCTCCCAATTCATAGTTGCTTATATTGAAAGATTAGTCGGTTTTGATTCTCTGGAAAGATGTCAAACATCTTTTTTTAAGAAGTTGTTTCCATTATAGGAAGTCACAAATGGTGGGCAAAAGACTGTATAAGAATACTGCGTTAAAGTTTGGGGGAAAGTGGAAGGTTTGTTCTTGCTTGTTGAGCATTATCGTCTTTACCTGGCTGTGTAATGGAGAGTACTACCATCAGAATATTGAGGTGGATTCTGGGACATTCTTTGATCTCCTTGAAATTCAAAGTTTGTCCCAACTAGCCTGAACTTTTAATTTTTATATTTTGCAGTATCCAGACATAAGTCAAGAATCTGATTCTCCATTTGTTTTTATCTGCACAAATCCCCAGGAAATGATTGTGAAGTTTCCTATTAAAGGAAATCCAAAAATCTGTAAGTCACAAGCTTTGATGGTCTATTTTTTTTTTTATCTTGAATCTCACTTATTTAACTTAATTTTTTTCTCTTTTTATCCTGTTCCATATCATCTCAAATACTTGAAGAATTAGAAAAATTCTATTTATCATATTCCTGAAACTAACATTGTTAATCAACAGTTTAATATTAAAGTTACTGTTAATTTTAAAAATTCTTTTTATCGATAACTTTATTAACTACAGTATAGCCTTTCTGAAGCATACCTTGATCCACAACTATTGGTATATGAGTGAATCACTCTAACCTCCCAGTTAGGACCCCATTACCTTTAAAATACTACTTGTAAGCCAAAAGAGTACATTTGCCCCACTGTACTGTTGTTAACCTTTGTTCCTCAGTATTCAATCCAAGAATAAGACTTAACTTTTTGGAGGTACCACTTCCCACTATTGCTTTGATTACTGGTCCCAGAGGTCTGCTCTAGCCCTCTTGCTTTTCATCTTTTTGAAACCTCTTGATGGTTTTCTTTCCTGTAATGTTTGCTTTTATGTGTTTGTGATTATAGTACCCTCTGCATGTTCACTTTTTAGGAAGTGCTTATGACTTTATTCTTTCCACTTCCACCCCATCTTCAACTCTCAACTTCTCTGTTTAGTCATATACCAGGTTCTTCTATTTCCACGCAATCTCAAGAAACATAGAGTGGTGTTCTTTCTTTCTTACTTACTTTTAAACACAACATAAATAGCTCTCCCATTTGCTTGCTTATGTCAGTTACTGTTTTGTGCCTTTGTGACATTGCTTTCCCATTGTGTGAATCAGATGCTCCTAGGGCATGCATTGTTGTCAGCCGTGCACAGGGCTATCTGACCTTGTGCCTCAGTTCAGTTCAGTCCAGTTGCTCAGTCGTGTCTGACTCTTTGCGACCCCATGAACCACAGCACGCCAGGCCTCCCTGTCCAATACCACCTCCCAAGGTTTACCCAAACTCATGTTCATTGAATCGGTGATGCCATCCAACCAACCATCTCATCTTCTGTCGTCCCCTTCTCCTCCTGCCTTCAATCTTTTTCAACATCAGGGTTTTTTCAAATGAGTCAGCTCTTCGCATCAAGTGGCCAAAGTATTGGAGTTTCAGCTTCAACATCAGTCCTTCCAATGAACACCCAGGACTGATCTCCTTTAGGATGGACTGGTTGGATCTCCTTGCAGTCCAAGGAACTCTCAAGAGTCTTCTCCAACACCGCAGTTCAAAAGCATCAATTTTTTGGTGCTCAGCTTTCTTTATAATCCAACTCTCACATCCATACATGACTACTGGAAAAACTTTGTGCCTGAGGACCAACTATTTTATAAATTTGTTCTACGGAGAAGTAATTCTCAGATGATAGTGTAAATAAAAATCACCTACAGAGCTGTTAAAACACAGATTCCTGGGCCCTCTCTCAAGTAATAGTAATGCTCTTGGTTAGCTGACTACACAATGGAAATATTGCTTTTGGGCACAAAATGAAATGCTTAGAGTATGATTTAGGTGAATGTGTATTCACTCCAAAATTCAGGCAACTCTGATGATTTATAAAACATATTCTTGAGATTTCCTGCAAGTCAGAAAATCTGAACATAAGTTGCCCTTGACTTATACAAATTATTTACTTAATACTTTACCTGCACTGTTAGCCAAGCGGCCCTGGAAATTCTTTCTCTTTCTTCTTATCTATTTAGGATTTAAATCTTCCTTTTTTTCTCCTTTTAAGTTGTGAAATTATACCTCTTCCTACCCTGCTCTGTTCTTGCCTTCCCTTAGGCCCTGAGGGCAACACTGGTGGTCAGGCTTCTCTCCCAGACCCACTGCTGTTTGATCTTTAGTTCCAGTTACCTTTAGTTACCTTTTCAGAGCTTCCTCCCTATCTTGGTTCTCATCTGCTGCTTAAACTCTTGTGAGAAAATGTTCTGTGTAAACAGAGTTTATATATTTCTCTGAAATGTTTTAACTTCAGCACTTTCTCATCTCAGAGACTCACCTTCAGCACATACATGACCTTGGTGTTTATCCACAAGGTTTAATAGGGGGTGGAGTGAGTGGTAATCTTAAGAGAAAGCTTTTCCCCGTTGCTTCTATTGGTTAAAAGTTTTAAAAAAGTCAAAATGGGCTCTGTGCTTCAGGGAGAGCACAGCTGGAAAAAACTCTTGAGACTGCAGCTTTTCCCATGGTAGACCAAGCAAGGTAAAACCTGGGTCAGAAACAGTAGGTGAAGGGGGTGAGTGGGGTGTGGGGCAAGAATAGAATGACCAATCCCCGTGTTTTAGAAAAAAATTTTCTGTTGAGAGGGAGCAAGCCAGAGGATTTAGTCTGGTGTAAAGTTTTCATTCCCTCCAACCCTTCGTTCTTTGATTCTTCATTCATTCTTCATTCATCTTTACTATCTTTAAAAACCTTAATGCTTTGTCAGAACTTCCTTCCCTTAGGCCATAGAGGCCCACCTATAGTAGTTGACAGCTGGAAAAGTCCTTAATCCCACTGCCATAGGGAAAAATACATACTTGGCTCTTAATTTGGAATGCTTCACATTTTCTTCTTAGAATACTGTTACATGAAGTGGTTAAGTTCCATGGTATTAATAACATTAGTAGTCCAGTTACAATTCTGTGCCTTAAATATTTTTTCTTGTGTGATGGCTTAGGAATTTAGCCACTCTTCATAGATTAGTTCTATGAGAAATGTATCCTAAGTTGCAAACTTCTGACTTGCAAATAAACTTCTACAATATAATTTATTTACATGTTGTATCGTGTGTGTGTGTGTGTGTATGGACATGTAAACTTGAGTTTGCTTGACCTGAGGATAATTGTGCTTCTTGAAGTTAAAATAATTCACAAAACAGTGCACAATATGAAATCACTTGGCTATGTGTCTGCTCAAATTAAGAAATGCAAAACAGTTAAGTATAGTAGAATATGTAGGTTGAATGCTCAAAGAGATGAAGGAAATTTTTTACTTTAAATGAACTACATGCTTTAAATTCATGCAAATTCTGCCTTATATCATATGCAAAGCTTGTGAAAATCCCTATGAGAGTTCTATCGATTGATGGCAAATAGTTTTTTCCCTTTTAACTTGTCCCCCATCTGCTGCATATGCATTTGATTTTCTTTTAGGCACCATGATTGAGGATGTGGTTTAACACTGAAATGCTGTGCGTACTAAATGTAAAAATATTGGGGAAATACTGAAACTAAGCATTATCACTCTGCTTTTAAGAGAGTATACTGTATATTACTGTAACTGTCCAGATCCCAAATGTTAAAAAAAAAAACAGGCTAACCTAGAACTCAGAGTTTAGAGGGCATCCACAATAACTGCTTCTCCATGCAAGGAACCCCAGGTCCTGGCCTTCATTGCCCAGCTGACCAAGGACTGCCACTACTGGTAGTCACTATGTTAGGAATGCAAAGAAGTTTTTAGTTGTAAGGAGCTCACAGATTGCTGGCACATGTATGGTTTTCTTAGATTAGC
Source organism: Madoqua kirkii (assembly GCA_006408675.1). Taxonomy (NCBI): domain Eukaryota; kingdom Metazoa; phylum Chordata; class Mammalia; order Artiodactyla; family Bovidae; genus Madoqua; species Madoqua kirkii. The sequence goes on from SJYC01049449.1 coordinate 34,291, forward strand.
CTAGGGGGTGAAAAGGGGATGAAACACTTCTGAATCCCTGGGAGTGCCCTGGAAATCCTTCTTCCTTTCTATCTCCTTTCTCCTATCAGTTTTCCATTTTATGACATCATCATTGAAGCCAGAGATTAGTTTGCCTGCTATTGAGTGCTTTCCTCCAATGGGTTGATCTTATCTGAGCTGGTCTCACTTGAGGGCTTTCACAATCAGATTGGAGTTTTATGAAAACAATATTTGGGATATTCTTATACAGGAAAGCTTTGAGAATGTGAAGAAAGTAATGTCTCTCTCTCTTTTTTAAATATAAGGAGCCTGAAATAAATAGTTAAAAGTCTTTCTTGCCTAGAGATGGTGGTAAATTTGGTAAATTAAAAGTACAACTGAGATCATAACTACGAAACACAACTCCCAAGCCTTAGCATAAATAATACAACTACTGTTAATTTTTCAGAGACCTCTGAACTTATGAAGCACTTGCATGTATTTTATTTCAATCAATTGTTTGATTAAATGATTTAATGTATAGAAAATACTTGGTATGGTGCTTCGTATTCAGAAAAGCACTTAGTATTGGCTGTAATTCTCTCAACAACTTTGTAAGTTATAGAAATTTTTTCTTCCTTTCATTTTATAGTTGAGTGAACAGGTTTACAGAAGTTGTATTTTGCTCAGGTCTTTCTTCCTCTAGATTTCCTGCTTTTCTCACTTTTATCACATTGCCTCAGAAACAAAGTATTCCCATTTACATTTCATTTTTAGGCCAAAGTATCATAGAGCTGCAAAGGGCCTTCAGTACTGTGTAGTCCAGTTTCCTCACAGTATTGAAAAAGTAGAGGACAAGAGGACTAGGTGACTTCCTCAAGGTCATACAGACAGGTAGTCTTAGGACTAAAACTGGGACCTGCATCTCTCACTTACTCATGCAGGGAACGAGAAGTCTAGAGTCCTAGATGGAATTCTAAATTCTGTCCTAACTTGTTCTAAAAAGCTTAATGAGAGGCAGTACTGCTTCGTACCTCTGGGTACCACCACCTTTACAGTGAGTACTCTTTTATGTTTATCTGATATCTGCTATTTTTGGTTACTTAGTAGTTCCCAAACCTTTACAGTAAAGGTTCTGAAATTTGCAGTGCCTGCTTTCTTTAATTCATTTATTGAGCACCTACCATTTGGCGGTCACTAGGGTAGTCTTAGGGATACAAAGGCAAATATGCCTCATAACAGGGCTTTTTGCCAGATTGCCAGCACATGTTTGGATTTCCAGCAAGGCAGCCTGGGGGATGAAAGAACTCCTAAGTCCCTGGGAATACTCTTATGTTTCTAAAGCCCAAATTAAAATCAGCATCATTGTGACTGTTGTGGACATCATTTAGGGTCTCATTAAATGATGGTTTCTAAGGAAGCCCAGAAAAGGAAGTAATGTTATTCTAAAGGCAGGTGTAGCCCTGGAGAGATGAGGAAGAAGAGAAAAAAGAAAACAGGAAACTTGTTAGATTGAAGTAATTTTTTTTTAAAATCAGCATCATTGTACTGTTGTGGACATCATTTAGGGTCTCATTAAATGATGGTTTCTAAGGAAGCCCAGAAAAGGAAGTAATGTTATTCTAAAGGCAGGTGTAGCCCTGGAGAGATGAGGAAGAAGAGAAAAAAGAAAACAGGAAACTTGTTAGATTGAAGTAATTTTTTTTTTTTCACACTCTCTTTGTGCCGTAGTCAGGACATGAATTCTTATCTTGGTTGGACAAATGAGAATACTGAAATCCAGACAGATCAGATGACTTGTTTGTATCAGACAAAGGAGTACTGGAACCTGGGTCTCTTGACTTCTTGTCCAGTGCTTCCTCTGTTGCACCTGATTACTGCGGCAAATGAAAATAATAGAGTACAAGGGGCCGGGGTTGTGGGTATAGGACTGTAGTACACCCAGCCTTTGTTTCGGTGTTTTTTGTTTATTTATTGCCAAGGCTGAACTGAACTATTTCTCTTTCCAGCATCAGCATCTCTATTGACTTAAATAGGACTTTTTGTGGGAGAAAGTCACCTGCCAGCTCTGTTCTCAGGCCAGACAGACAGGAACTCTGTTAAGTTCTTCCTGAGATGGATATTTCTTAAGGCTGCTACCACCAAACTGACCTTTATCCTGGTAGATCTGAGAAGTCAGAGGTCGGAGACCACATCAGTGGAATACCTCTCATTAGGGTCACCTGGGACAAGAATGTTGCTTGTTTTCTAACTTTAACACTTAGAGGAGTCATACAGCCCGTGACCTTTGCCCTTCTTAGCTGGTGATAGGGCCCCTTTGTTAGAAAAGCATTCATGTGGATTCTACCTCACTGTTTCAAGTCGCTCCCCCTATTAAGTTTGAGGCAGCAAAGGAGTGAATTGAATTGCTTTTCTCACTGTGAGGGAGATTCATGCATTATGCTCAGCCAGTTAACAGGTCAGAGGAATGAGTTTCCCACTGTGTGAAATGTCTTCCTTTATCATTATGTTTGTATTCTTTAAAAACTTGCCTTAGTATCAGACACTCCGGAAAACGTGTTTTTTTTTTCCCCTAGTAACTGCAGAATTAGAAATACTAACTCCTTCGATTCTTGCTGTGAATGTTCATTGTGTTGGTGCAGACGTTTGTGTGTCCCTGGACCGTGTTCCCACTGCTTCCTCATTCTTACAGAGTGAAACTCTGAAGTTTGAAAGTGTCTGAGTCCTGGAGCAAGATAATTGAATGTGACAGGAACACAGTAACCAGAAGACCTGCGAGGCCGTGAACCATTTGCATTGCAAATATAAAAAATAAATAACGAGGCTTCTTTTTCTCCCTTACAGGGAAACTGGATTCCAAAATCCATCAAGGAGCAAAGAAGGGGTTAATGAAGCAGAATAAAGCTGGCTGACCCAGGAAGAAAGGAACTCTACAGCATACTGGAGTTCTGTGTACTAAAATTGCTGTCCACTGGTCTTTTGAAATTGAAGCAGTAGCAATCTAAGGACTTGGCATCAGGCTTTAAACTTTCTTTCAGAATTTAAACTCTTATCAAAATCTGTATATTTTTCTTAACGAGATTCTTACTATATGTAGTGGGTCAAAAAATCTTTGGATACCTTATTTATAAAAACTTATTTTAAAAATTCTCAATCTTTGACATTTTTCTTAGAATGACACAGAAGAAAATGGACAGGTTGGAAATTTCCTCTCTGAGGCTTAGATTTATTTTAGTTAGGAAAATTCGTAACCTAGGTTAACAATATTTTAAGGGGCCACTTGAATTTTAAAGTTTTTTTTTCCCCCCAAACGATAGCTTGGTGGGATGTTAGGATGTTTGAGGAATTCTGTGTTTAATACAAACAAGTGATGGGAACAGAAAGTCCCCAAACTTAACAGGTTTGCTGCTCTAGTCCAGCATCTCTTCAAGTGAATAGTATTCAAAAACTGAGTACTTTGTTGGCAGATTTTGAGGGGGTAGGCGGGGCTGGGGTGGGTATATAACTTGAGGAGGTGCTGCCACTTTGTTCTTTGGTTTGAGACATTAGGACATGAGAGGATCAGGCTGGGATGAGATGGAGCCACCTGCTAAAGCAGCATGAAACGGCGCTATTTATTTTGTTTGTATCGCAAGAGTATCATTTGGATGGAGCAGTTAGAAACAAACAAAACTAAAATCCGTTCAGTAAATGCATCTAGATAACCCCAAAATGCTGAAACCAAACCCTTTAAGGCATCCATACCCCAAGAAGCTATGAGTTTTGAAAAAACAGGTTGGTTTGAAATGAAACTTTTTACTAGTCATTCTGGTCCCACTTAGTGACGTACTTTTTTTTTTCTGAGGCTGTTCAGAAGAGCTGTCAGAATCTCAGTTGCTGGCATCCTCAGGAAATTCATGGTCTTAAATGTGTATGTTCTGCTTTTTATAAAGCAGCACTACCACACTGGGGAAGTTGGATTCCCTCCAGCAGTTGTGTGCATGACTTAAAAAAGAGAGCATAAGGGAGAGAAAAAAAAAATGCCCTGTGTTATGAAAAAGATTAATTTCCCCTTTCTTTAATCCTTCATATTCAGCATTTATTTGCATTGAAATTCCTCCACTTATGCATTGATGTTCACTCAACTGTGAACCCTGCTTGTTGCCTGGCTCTGGACATTGGTTTTGTGGGGGACTGATCACCCTGGATTCCCAGGGAAAGCCCACCAGATTCTTGTTCTAGCGATGCAGACATGCTGTATTTTTTTTTTTTTTTCAACTTGTGTAGAGAAAGTGGAAAGGACACCAATGGCACTTCTTTAGGGGGGAAAAAATCTCTCTCTGGCCTTCTACAGACCCTAGTGCTATTAATGAAGCCACACTAGGTTCACTATGCAGTTACTAGTTTACCAAGCAGTAACAACTTGAATTCTGTGCTGGAATTATCTGGTTTTCTGTTTGTTTGTTTTAATACCAAAATAAAATTGAAAGGCAGGAAGTGAAGAGCCCAGAGAGGCAAAAAAAAAAAAGTTTCTTTTTATGCCTTTTTATTTGAACAACAGCCTGAGCACAGAGGAGTATGGATTGATTTTTTTCCACCTGGATAGATTGTGTGTGCATGCCTAAAGAAAAACATCAGGAGATGCAAGAGTTCAGGTTATGCAACCATTTTGTGTGCTTCACTATGCAGTTACTAGTTTACCAAGCAGTAACAACTTGAATTCTGTGCTGGAATTATCTGGTTTTCTGTTTGTTTGTTTTAATACCAAAATAAAATTGAAAGGCAGGAAGTGAAGAGCCCAGAGAGCCAAAAAAAAAAAAGTTTCTTTTTATGCCTTTTTATTTGAACAACAGCCTGAGCACAGAGGAGTATGGATTGATTTTTTTCCACCTGGATAGATTGTGTGTGCATGCCTAAAGAAAAACATCAGGAGATGCAAGAGTTCAGGTTATGCAACCATTTTGTGTGCTGTGATAAGAAAGTTTACAAGAACTTCACAAGTTTGAGAACCCAACCTCAGCATCCAGAATACGCAGCTGGAGCCACATGAGTAAATGGCGGAGTAACTTGGAAACTTCTCCTTCTCATGGCCAGCCTGTGAAAGCCTCCCTTCAGTTCACATGGTGGTGGTATAAGGTCTCTCTTTTATTTGTGGAGACACCCAGGAGGAAGTGTGGGAGAGACTTGGGGCTAGATGGCCCTCAGTTGCTCAGTGATGAATAGCATAATTTAAAGTCTAGTGGAAATTCTTAGCAGCCTGAGTACAAACGCCCAGGAATAGCCTGTCAGTACTTTACAACACTTTGCACTGACCCTGTTACTCTGGAACAGCTTGGCCTGAGGGAAGGTCCACATTTCTGAGCTGGTTTTCTTCTACAGGTTAAAGATCTTACTCTCTTTTGGATGGTTGGGTTCAATGGCTGTCCATTTGTACAGTTGCTAAAGGATTCAGCTTTTTTGTTTTTTTTTTTCTAGGCAGGACACAGTCTCAATTATATAAGCTCAAAGTAGGATATATATAAAACTGGAGACTTTCCTCTGTCAGGATTTAGAAGGCTTTGGCTATGCAGACAGATGTTTAGAATGGAGTCGAGGGTGGGGGTAGGAGGGTGATTTGCTTGCTATAGCTAATCTAGAGAAGGAAAACTAGGTGTCCTCCCTTCTTTTTTTTTTTAAAGCCGGAAGTTTACAGAAACCCTTTTTTTCCTTAGGAAGAAGGTATAAAAATTTCAGACTTTAAAGATCGCTTTTATAAATAATTATAAAGTTATGGCTTTTTATGAATATAACCCCTAATCTCTTTCCATTTTAACTACTGTCTCTACTAAAGCCCGTTTATGTGGATTTCATTTCATTTGGTAAGTTTGTGTGTGTGTGTGTGTGTGTGTGTGTTTTAATGCCTTTGCTAGAGCTCATAGCCAAGACTGGGACAGTATTGGGGTTGTTCTCTTCCCCAGTTAGAAAAGGCCAGTAAAAAAGCAAGCATCTATTAAACTAGAGAAATCAGCTAACTTCAATTAGCCCTGGGTGTAGGAAAGAAAGTCCTATGGTGAAGGTTTTTATTTTCTTTTTCCTTGAGATTCAAATAGCAAGTGCACATCTGCTCTTGTCACCCTCTGTGAATGTGTTTGGCGGGAGGTGATCCATATCACAGGCTCCAGCAGCATCAAGGGATCTAGCATGTGCAGGGCTTTCTACTCTCAGGCAGAGAAGAAAGAACATGGCCACAGTGCCACAGTGCACAAAGAAACTTGAGTAAATTTGTGTCTATTTATGTTTGTACATATAATGTGGATTAATTCATGGGGTGAAACTTCATAGACTAATCAGATTTCTGTTGTGACAATGGAGAGTCTAGAACAAAAACCTAGTAAATATTGTACCTTGACTCAGAGTCTGGTAGATAAGGTGAGGTGGAGGTGGTGACTGAGAATGTGTAGCTGTGTCACAGGAAAGAAGTGAGATGTTGGATCAAGAGGTAAAAAAAATGTCAGTACGAAAGATCTGAGAAGCATCTAGAGCTGTACTGTCTAATATAGTAGCTACATGTGATTATTTGAGTGAAATTAGAATTCACTTCTTCAGTCACAGTACCATATCTCAAGTGTTCACATAGCTATGACTTCTGAATTGGGCAGCACAAGTATCGAATAATTCCATCATTGCCAAAAGTTCTATCAGACAATCCTTGTTTTGGGGGCAGCACAAGTATCAAATAATTCCATCATTGCCAAAAGTTCTATCAGGCAATCCTTGTTTAGAGTAGGGGTCAGCACACTTTCTCTATAAAGAGCCAGACAGCAAGTATTTTAGGCTTCTCAGGTTATACGGTCCTTGTTACAACTATTCAACTTTGCTATTTTGGTGCAAGTGAAATGAATCCATAGATAATACATAGGTGAGTGAGCATGGCTTATGAGCCACTAAAACTTTACTTATGAACTCTGAAATTTGAATAACCTATTAATATACTTTTCATATCACAAAATAGTCTTCTGGTTATTTTTCAGCCATCCAAAAAATGTAAAAACCATTCTTAATTTATGGGACATATTTGACTTGTGGGCCATATTTTGCCAAACCGTGGTCTAGAGGAGCAAGGAGTTAAAACTTAAGATTCTTTTACTGTATAGGACGTCAACTGCTTGAAAATTTTTAATGGTACTTCTAAGCTTGAGAAATTTCTCTAAAAATTCACTGTAGGAATGTTTGCTTTCCTTTGCTCCCCATTTTTGCAATTCAGTGTTTTCCCGTGGTAGAGTCGTGCTCTTCAGTAGGAGATGCCACTTTAGTCATACCTGTCTCAAAACTAACCCTTCTCTTTGTCTACCTGCAAGTAGCTGAATTGTCACTTGTAACATCATCACCTGGGGGTCAGTTTTGTTCTTGTACTGTCCTAGAACAAGCTGAATATGGGTGGATCAAGGGGAGATTATTTTTCCTAGGCCAGAGCAGCTTAGTGTTCATCTTTAGCCATTACCCCCTGACACACACACACACACTTTTTGCATGCATATGTGGAAATGGAGAGCAAAGGGGTTTGATGATCTACCTTTATCCCCAAATCACATGCTATCTTGAGTGGTACTGTGAAGGATGCCTCAGGGTAAGGGAAAGGAAAGGTAAAAACTGCAAAGCTGGGACTTCCTTGGGGTCCAATGGTTTGGACTTCCAAGCTTCCACCGCAGGGGACACGGATTTGATCCCTTGTTGGGGAAGTAAGATTCCAAGTGCTGGAGAGTGCAACCAAACAACACTGCACAGCTGAGACGGCAAGGACACAGGAAGGACATAATTGAGGCTAAGACTTGAGAACTGAGACAAATTTCGCTAGGAAAGGAAGTGGACGTTTTAGGCAAGAGGTGATGAAGAGTATCGTGAGTGAGAGGTAGGTGGGAGGGTTCACTTAAAGAAGGGCTGAATGCCTACTAGATAGTGTGCTGGGCAATCAGACGAACGGCAGATAAGAAAAGATAAAAGCTAAAATCGTTAGAATGGTGTGTTGGAAAAGGACAAAGTAGGATTTAGAGATAATAAGATTTGGTGATACGGGGTGGCCAGGTGAAAGGTGATATTAGAAATGGGTGCTTTGAAGAGGAAAACTAGTGGTAATCCTAAATAAGAAATTGGAGAACAAAGGATAAAATATTAGGGGTTGCTACTTTACTGAACCAAGAGATAAAGTGAATGAAACCACAATGAGCTGTGCTGGCTCTTCGGTTCTTTGTGATGTTCACGTTCAGACAGACCTTTTACGACCCTTTGCTCTTCCCACGGTTGGACACCTACAGAACTAGTGTCTTCCGTATTTAAGGTACGATACTTCCCCCAGAGACGTCTCTGCGAGGAAGTCTGGTCCAGGGAGAGTTCTTTCCACGAGGAGAGAGCGTTAGGTTCGAGCTCTCCAATCCAGGGTTCTTCGACTTTATCTCTGTTTTAACCGGGTTTTCCAGCATTTCCAGAGCTCCGAGTCTCTAATCCGGGCTCCGAGTCTCTAATCCGGGCTTCCGTGTGACCGCGCGTTCCGAGACCCAGGATTTGGCTCCTCCATCCTGGTTCCGGGTTTCCTCTGCGCTCTACGGCTCCAGACGGCACAAGGATCCGGATCCGAGGGCCCGGTAGTCCAGTGTCCGGGTCTTCTGGGCGGCCCTGGTTGTCCCGGATCGCGGCGGCGGCGGCGGCGGCGGCGGCGGTGGCGGCGGCTGAGGGACCCGCGGCCCCGGACACAGCGGCACCGGCGGGCGGGGCGGAGCGGCGCGAGGAGGGGGCGGAGAGCCGGAG